>MU789372.1:0-11505 GCA_026770625.1 Nicotiana glauca
TAGCCCAGGACCATCTGGGCTTAGGCCCGTCACGGGCCGATTCCACCCAGCAGGCCCACGAAGCCCGGGACCGCCCGAGCCCGGGACCGCCAGGGCCGGCCCGTTTGGCCCATTTAAGGCCCGGGACCGCCAAAAATACAGCCTTAGGTGTGACTGAACCTTAGATAGAGGCTGCCTACGTATCTTTTCGGAATCAAGTCAGACGTAGTTCAAAAAAATCATTTGTTTTTTTTTTCAACGGTGCTTTTGGGTTCCAAAGAGGATAGCCAAAGAAATGTAACCGGCTCAAAAGGGCTTGCAAAAAGGGTTGATAGTATTTGGGTAGCGGGGATAAAAGCCTTCATCATCTCAAATGCCCCAAGACATCACCGAAGTAAACTCAGACGTAGTACCTTTTGACTGCGTCCGTGTTCACAGCTGTTTTAGGATCATTTCCTTCAATATCACCCAGATATAATGCTCCTCTTGGCAATATCTTCCTGATGATGTACGGACCTTTCCAATTAGGAGCAAATTTTCTTTTTGCTTCCTGGTGACGGGGAAGAATGCTCCTTAACACCAGCTGTCCTACTTCAAAATTCCCTGGTCGTACTTTCTTGTTGTAAGCACGGGCCATTCTTTGTTGGTACAATTGCCCGTGACAGACCGCAGCCATTCGCTTTTCATCAATTAAGGTCAACTGCTCCAATCGAGTCTTAACCCATTCCTATCTTCAATCTCTACTTCAATAATTGTCCAGAGCGAAGGAATTTCTATCTCTGCCGGTATCACAGCCTCAGTCCCATAAACCAACAAGTACGGGGTTGCTCCTACTGATGTGCGCACTGTGATGCGATATCCTAGTAAGGCAAAAGGTAACTGTTCATGCCATTGTCTGGAACTCTGGATTGTCTTTCTCAAAATCTTCTTGATGTTTTTGTTTGCTGCTTCAACAGCGCCATTGGCTTTGGGCCGATAAGGAGTGGAGTTCCTATGCATTATTTTGAAATGTTCGCACACATCCTCCATCAAATGACTATTCAGGTTCGCCGCATTATCTGTGATGATAGTTGCAGGAATACCAAAACGACAGATAATATTTGAATTTACAAAGTCCACCACGGCTTTTTTGGTGACCGATTTGAGAGTGACAGCTTCGACCCATTTTGTGAAGTAATCAATAGAGACCAATATGAATCTGTGCCCATTTGAAGCTTTTGGCTCAATCGGACCGATGACATCCATACCCCAAGCGACAAAAAGCCAAGGTGCTGGCATAGGATGTAGCTCTGTTGGAGGTGCATGAATCAGATCTCCATGCACCTGACACTGATGGCATTTCCGGACGAAACTGAATCAATCTTTCTCCATAGTTATCCAATAATACCCGACGCGAAGGATTTTCTTTGCCAAGACATACCTGTTCATATGAGGTCCACACACTCCTGCGTGTACTTCATGCATGATTCTTCCTGCTTCCTCGGCGTCAACACATCTTAACAAGTTAAGATCCGGGGTTCTTTTATACAAGACCTCGCCGCTCAAAAAGAAACCACTCGCATGTCTCCTAATAGTTCTCTTTTGATCTCCAGTAGCATGTTCGGGGTATTCTTGTGTTCTCAAAGACCTCTTAACATCATGGTACCATGGCTGGATATTTGGTTTTGCCTCGATTACATTACACTAACCGTGTCTTTCCCTGATTTGGATTTCCAAGGGATCGATGTGGGCATTGCTTGGATAAGGTAACATTGAAGCTAAAGTGGCAAGTGCATCGGCTAGTTCATTGTGACACCGCGGGATGTACCTGAACTATATTGATTTGAATCGCTTGCTGAGATCTTCCACGTGCTGCCGGTAAGGAATAAGCTTGACATCGCGAGTTTCCCATTCACCTTGGGCTTGCCGGATAATCAGATTAGAATCTCCCATGATCAGCAAATCTCCAACATCCTGATCGATTTCCATATTCATGCCCATGATGCAGGCTTTGTATTCTGCCGTGTTGTTCGTACAAAAGAAACAGAGCCAAGCTGTAGCCGGATAGTGTTGACCAGTGGGTGAGATCAAGATTGCCCCAATTCCTACACCTTTGGCGTTTACAGCCCCATCAAAGAACATTTTCCAAGCCTGAGTGTCTTCGGGGACTACTTCTATTGTGTTTACCTCCTCATCTGGAAAGTAAGTACTCAACGGTTACTATTCCTCATCAACCGGGTTTTCAGCCAAGTGATCCACCAATGCCTGGGCTTTCATCGCCGTGCGAGTGACGTAGACTATGTCGAATTCAGTAAGCAAAATTTGCCACTTTGTCAATCTCCCAGTGGGCATCGGTTTCTGGAATATGTACTTCAGAGGATCCAACCTGGTTATGAGGTGAGTAGTATGAGCCTGAAGATAATGTCTCAACTTTTGAGCGACCCATGTCAAAGCACAGCACGTTCTTTCCAACAAAGTGTATTTGACTTCATAACCAGTGAACTTCTTGCTCAAGTAATAGATCGCCTAATCTTTCTTTCAAGTTGTATCGTGATGCCCGAGGACACAGCCAAAAGAATTTTCTAAGACCGTCAGATACAAGAACAGAGGTCTCCCTGGCTCCGGCGGGACCAAAATTGGAGGATTTGAAAGATATTCTTTGATCTTGTCAAAGGCCTTTTGACACTCAGCTGTCCATTTGATTGCTGCATCTTTCCTTAATAGCTTGAATATGGGCTCACATGTGGTAGTCAGTTGAGCGATGAACCGGCTGATATAGTTTAACCTGCCCAATAGACTCATCACGTCTTTCTTTGTCCTTGGAGAAGGCAGGTCCCGGATAGCCTTTATCTTCGTTGGATCTAACTCGATACCTTTCCTGCTGACTATGAAACCCAGAAGTTTGCCTGATGGGACTCCGAAGGCGCATTTAGCCGGATTCAGCTTCAAATCATACTTTCGCAGCCTCTCGAAAAATTTCCTCAAGTCTCGAACATGATCGTCCTGAGTCCTGGACTTGATGATCACGTCGTCTACATACACCTCTATCTCTTGATGCATCATATCGTGAAAAATGGCAGTCATGGCTCTCACATAAGTTGCCCCGACGTTCTTCAAACTGAACGGCATAATCCGATAATAGTAAGTACCCCAAGGTGTAGTGAAAGCGGTTTTCTCGGCATCTTCCTCATCCATCAACACCTGGTGATATCCCGCGTAACAATCCACGAAGGACTGTATCTCATGTTTGGCATAGTTATCAACAAGGATGTGGATGTTTGGCAAGGGGAAGTTATCTTTGGGACTTGCCCTATTCAAATCTCGGTAATCCACACACACCCGAGTTTTCCCATCTTTCTTCGGCACAGGAACTACATTAGCCAGCCACGTAGTATACTGGACCACCCGGATTACCCCTGTTTTCAACTGCTTTGTGATTTCTTCTTTGATCTTATCAATGACATTAGTTTTGAACTTCCTTTGTTTCTGTTGAACTGGGGGACAATCAGGGTAGATTGGCAATTTATGCACCACTAGATCAACACCTAATCCTGGCATGTCATCGTATGACCAAGCAAACACATCTTTAAACTCAAACAAGAGTTGAATTATTGCATCCCGTGTTTTCTCATCTGTGTGAATGCTTATTTTGGTCTCTCGAATTTCTTCAGAGGTTCCCAAATTAACTGGTTCTGTGTCATTCAAATTCGGCTTAGGTTTATTCTCAAAGTGTTCCAGTTCTCGATTTATTTCCCTAAAAGCCTCTTCTTCATCATATTCTGATTCTTTGTTCATTATTTCACAATTAGACAGCGTGTTTGGATCTGGGCGTGAAGTCCGCAAGCATGTCATGTTATTTAAAGCCGCATTATTATAACTGAAAAGAAAAGATAAAAGAAAAATAGCAAAAAATCAGAAAGGATAAAGAAAAAATAAAATGATGAAATACTGGTTTTATTCCTTGGAATTGGGAAGATAACAGGGTTTACATCTCAGGAAATTAAAAATAGGAAACTAAAGAAAACATCCGAGTTACACCCTGGGATAACTCGTGATGCAGGAAAGGTGGCAGGACAAGTCTACCCGGACTCGCGCGTGACTGGGAACGGTGTAGCCTCCCAATTTTGAAGCTTCGCATTTGGCCCCATGTATTGCACCTCAGCGGTGCTTGTGCCTTCTCCCAGCTGAACCATGTGGGTTTTGTAAAGCATTTCTCTCATCGCCCCACATATTTCCTCAATCTCTTCGGCTGTAAAGGCCTCATCATCTTCTTCTTTAGCGTACTTTGGTCTGACGAAAGTTTCGTACAACCGTGGCAATGGTTGAGGCAACTTCCATCCCTCATTTTTCTCTTCTTTGCCCAATCTTCATCCTTTGGAGTAGGGTGGAAACCTATCCCAAAGAGTTTCTTAGTGGGAGGCAAGAAGATAGGTTCAGTTATTCCTTGCAATGACTTTCCAAGTCCTTTTCCCGATTTGAATCCCCGTCGGATCATTTCTTTAGCAACCATGATTGAGGCGTTGGACAGTAAAGGTTGGGGGCAAGGGCTCCCTTCTTCATATTGCTCTGCCAATACAACTTTGAAAGCCTGAATCCAGGGATCACACTTGGCGGCTCTTTTCCATTGCTCCAGTCGTCCAACATCTCCAACATGCGGAGACGCAGGATTCTGTTTTCCTCAGCCGTAGCTGATTTAGAAGTTGGGATGGCCGAGATTGAACTCTCCTCTGAAATAGGAATAGTTGGTAGAGGAATTTATGAAGACATTTCTACACTCCCTTTCGACCTTGTGAAGTAAGTGTGAACACTTCCTTTCGACTTTGTGACGAGTGACTGAACACTTCCTTTCGACCTCGTAAAGTATGAATGTGAGGCCAGACTACCACAAAACCAACCACCTTTCTATAAAACCTGAACGTAGCAGTAAGCAAACGGTTAGTTTGAAACAAATAACAGATAGGTAATCTCACGCTGGGGTATGATGCACCTATATAGTTAAGTGGGTTTCTACATGTTTTGCATTGGTTGCATGCGTCATTCCGGCCTCTCTTTACGCTCCCCTTTTTCTTTTCTTTTATCTTTCCCTTGCATTCTTTTATTTTACTTTACAAACCTTTTCTCTTATTTAAGGTTATGGTCGAATCTGATGAAGATTGCCTACGTATCACGGCCCTGCATGAATTAGCCCAGCGTAGTTCGTGACAAACAAATGCAATAAAGAAACGTTTTTTTTGGAATTTTCAATTTTTCATTACTAAAACAAACTATTACAAACTAAAACACTTTTGCAGAAAGAAAATAACAGGCGCAAGCTAAGACCAAATACAAACTCCAACACTACAGACATACTTTGACGTGAAAAGACAATGGACAAATAGACAACAAACCCAAAACAGGAAAATACAGACACAAATTATGCATACTCTAAAGCTTCAAATATGGGTGCCCGCGGGGCATCGTTCGGCCTTGCCGCGGTCCTAGTTTCCAAATCCCTTTCAAGTTGCTCTAATTCATTCATGGTCCGCTTCACGTAGATCATTATTGCTGAGACCAAAGTAGTATGGGTCATGTCTTCACAAGCCCGACATCTCCTAAAAATGGCGTGAGCAATGGCTCTAATCCTGTCTCTTGTTTGCTTCTTTTTTATAAGTAAACGCTTTATCTGATTACTGCATGTTTTTAACACCTGAGAATCCTGCAGGTGCTGATTTTGCAGTTGCTGCACTTCTACCTCCATTTGGGCCAACAGGTTGTAACAATGTCCACTTTAAATCTCAAAATCTCTAGCCTGCTAAACTGATTTACCCTCAAGGGCAGCCACCTTTCTCTTCAGATTGGCAACAATTTTCTCGTAGTCCCATTTCAATTGATTCAAGTACTGGTGACGCTCATCTGCTCTTGTGGCCCACTGTTCTTTGAGCTCTTCCATGATATTCTCATACTTTTCCAACTCATCCCGATATTCCCTGACTTCATTTTCCAGCCCTTTTATCAATCGTTCATCTGATCGACTCCTCGGTTGTTTATCAGCGGCTATTCTCAAATGATGGATTTGGGCCCTAAACACCTTGTTTTCTCGGGCCAATCTGTTCTTTTCACCCTGATCCACAGCAACTTGCACACTGTTTTTGAATTTCAGACTTTCCACTTGTTCCAGCTTCCCAATTTCAGCCCGGTAACCTTTTTCTTTTGCTAACCAATCCCATTATTCCTGGGATGACTCGGCAAAATCTTTGAGATGAGGTCTTTTAGCCGGTCTCACGTATGACACATCACCTCTGAACCAAGCGTGATACCCAGAGGAAACTTCCCTTTAACCCTATCCAATACACAAGTGTTTGCCACCAAATGTTGACACTCGCTCCAGATCTGGCAAACTTCTCCTTCGGGGAACCGACTGTCAGGACTAATTTCAACCACTTGGGTACTCAGATCTTCATCTTTCGGCACTACTTGATACCTCCCGAGTTGCCTCAAAACCTGATATGGTGTATAGGGCTGGATGCTTTTAAGTCCCATCAATAGAAAGTGGGGCCTGGCTGCTGGCATATATATGATCTCCTCAATAGGCAACCATCCGAGCGTCCATTGGATTTGGCTGGCAGTGAGAGTCCGGAATAATGACGTCCACGATGTGACTCCCTCAGGTAGACTAGCCCCTTTGATTCTTGTGTAAAACTCTCCCGTGCAAGTTTTCTCAAGTGAACCATAACTCAAGAGCTGGGAGCGGTGGCATAAATGCTCGGTCATCAACATTTGTAGCAACAAGTTACATCCCTCGAAAAAGTTGCCCCCGGCTTTGCAAACAGTGAGAGCCCAGAAGATGTCAGCCACAATCATAGGCGCAAGAGTGCTTTTATCTTGGGTGAGCAAGGTACTGACGACCCCAGCTACTTTCATATCAATATTCCCGTCTTTCATTGGGAACACTACAAGGCCCAAAAAAAAGATATCATAAAAGCCACCCGCCTATGTTTATCCCACTTCTGACGGTTATTTCTATTGCATTGCTTGATGTCTGTCTTATTGAACCCGCCCACGTGGCTGTATCTATCGTATATGAAGCGCAAACTGTAGAAACCCTTTCCAAGATCTGGATTGTGAACTGTCCGGGGTATCTTCAATGAATCTAAGAACCGGTGCGCAGTGACGGCCCTGGGAGCAACCGAGTATTTGAACCTTAACGGGGCTTCATCATGTCCGATGTACCCGGCTATTTCTTCCAAAGTTAGGGTGAGCTCAAAGTCTGAGAAGTGAAATACATTATGTGCTGAGTCCCAAAAGGTGACCAGTGCTCTGATAATATCTCCCCGAGGCTGGATGTCTAATAAACCCGTAAGATCTTTCAGATACTTCTTCACTTCATCTTGCCCTTCCTTGCCTAAGTCATTTCACCATAATTGCAACTCGAAAGGGATTTTGGTCATTATTGAAAAAGGTACATTTTGCATCGTGCTCATCCTGCACATTTTTTTAAGGTAATTACAAAAAAGAAAAAGAAAATTTTTATTCGACTTGGAACAAAGCTAACTATTTCTTTTTTTTAATTATATTTTTTTTTCAAAAATGAAAGACTCGATTTTCAAACGCGGCTTTTTAGCACTCTGAAAGATTTTAAGGCTGTGTGAGTCAACCAGTCGAAAATAAAAAATTGACCAAAAATGGTTGTTTTTGCAAGGTCAGCCTTCCGGCGTTCCTTTCGGGAACATTCGACTATTTATGTCAAACGACCTTACTCGACTTATTTACGACTCTTTTCTTATTTTCCGAAAAATAAAAGACCCGGTATCACAAACACAGCCTTTCAATGCCTCGGGGACGAAGATTTTAAGGCTGTGAGGGTCAAAAATCAAAACACTCCCAAAGGCGGCTGTTTATGCAAAGTTAGCTTTCCGGCGTCCCTTTCGGGAATATTCGGCTATTTTTTTGACAAGAACGGCTTTACCCGACTTATTTATAATAAAAAATTAAAATTTGATATTTTTTGGCTATTTTTTTGCAAAAGGGGAGGTTGGACCCGATTAGGGTTGCCTACGTATCTCACATCCGGTGAGAATCAAACCAGCGCAGTTCTGCTAATTAACGAACTACTTTAAAACAAGATTTTTTTTTTCATTTTTATTTTTTGCATTTCATAAATAAACTAAAAAAATATTTTAAAAAAAAATACAAGACCTTTTTTTTTCATTTTCATTTTTCATGGCAAGACCAACTATTTTCTATTTTTGAAATAAGACAAACTAACGACTCTTTTTTTTTCCTTTTTCATTTTCAATAATCAATAAAACAACCCATTTTTCCCAAACTAAATAAATACTCATTTCTTTTTCTTTACTTTTAGTAAAACACACTATTAAAAACAAAATATTTCCATTTTTTTCATTTTTTTTTGAAAATTTGGTAGAGTTTCGACAGCATTTAGGTATCGGTTTTTAAACAACTAATTCTTTACACTGTTATTTCTCTCTTTTTCTCTTTTTCTTAATTTCACAAAATTGTCGACGTCTAAAAGCCGGTCAGCATGCGGGCCCGAAATAAATACAACACGTAAAATGCATCATGGCGGTCGTTTCATTTCCGGTTACCTGTCCTAGACGGATCCAACCCCTGTGTTGAGTCCCGTGAGTCAAATGCACGTGATGCAGATAAGCGCTCCTACTAGGGATCCTACATGAAGTCACGTTATTCTAAGTTCAAAACTTGGGTATGTGTTCTGGACTGTGTACCCGAGCGGACCACTCGAGTCGAGGAGGGGGCTACGTATCGGGAACCGAAAGGCTATCCGGCTTAGTAACTTTTCTGGCCTCTTTCTTATTTCAAGGTATTGACACTAACAGAATAGGGAGTCTCAACCAGTAAGCACATCCCTGGAGGTGAGAAAATAAAGGTTTCGGCACAGTTTATATACAGTTAAGATAATATCAAAGCGGTAAACATTTTGCACATTAAGTATGAAACATGTAGGAAAATCAGATATAACAAAATACAACAATTTATCTAAGCTCGAATTCTGAACCCTGAACAAAATGTTCTGGGTTATTTCCCCAGCGGAGTCGCCAGAGCTGTCACACCTTCTTTTTGCGCACCCCTACCCCGAGGGATAAATGTATGAGGGAGTTTTTTCAATTTAAGTGACATTATTTGAAATGGAATTATTTATTTATTTCAGAGTCGCCACTTGGGAAAGGTTTGGCTTTTGGTGTCCCAAGTCACCGGTTTATCTTGAATCCCAAATCGAGGAAAATATTTGACTTTCAAAGTGATCTCTGCGAACCAGAAATTTTAAGTAAGGAATTCTGTTGACCCGAGGGAAGGTGTTAGGCACCCCCGAATCCCGTGGTTCTAGCACGGTCGCTTAAATTGTTGTAATGGCTAAATATCTGATTTTAATATATATTATAACTTATGTGCTTTTACTAACTTTAAACCGCTTTTATTATTATTTTTAATAGGATTGCAACGTTGTGAAAACGTGTCTCAAACCACGTCGCAATCAATGCACCCGTGGTTGTTGACACATTTCAACTCCGTTGAGATTTGGATTTGGGTCACATAAATGTGCACCCGAGTTTAAGAAGATAAATTATTCAAAAGCGCGCCTAAAGTGACTAGCGCGTCATTATTTTGGGGAAAACCGTGCAATTCGCTAAACGGCCCATCCCGAAGTATAAATATTTTTAATATATACATTTATGAGGGACCTGCAGTTTGTGCGTCTTATTTGGCGAGGCTCGTCTCATTTTTATTATTTAAAAGGGCAAACCTAAGGCAACTACGATTTTTTTACCTTTTTTGTCTCTAAGGATAAAGAAAATGCCCTACTCAGCTATTGTTGTTTAAACGCCATCGTGTCCAAATCCAACATTATCATTCAACCATTACTTAATGAGTCGCCAAATCTTATTTGAGCCTAATCATTTCACTAATTGTCCAAGGATGAACAAATTGATACAATATTCTGACCAAGTTTAATTCTAAGTTCTAAAGCTCACATCAGTCTACTGGTGAATTACAAAATATCCCTAAAGGTGATAGTTAAACCTGAAGCACGGATCGAATTCCCAATTGAGGTGATTTGATTATAGTACTTCACTTAGCCCTTCATATGAACTAGAATCAATTGAAACTGTTCTTATAACCTTTGAAAATAACGAATGCTTAAATATTGACGTTAAGAGATAACACTACTTACTAACATTTTAGGAGCTAACATTATTTACTAACACGATTCAACGCTATTCAAACTGATGTTATTCACTCGAATGAACTTGCAATTTCAAAACTAGACATGTTAAATCAACACACTGATTTCTATTTGAACTGTTCGAACCTGTTTTATGACATATAAAATATTCGAGACTATTCTACGGCCACTGGAAATGGATCAACTACACTCTATTTCATAACTAGTAATCGTGAACTAGGATTAATTACAATTGGAGTCCATGAAATTCACATGTTCGTAGGAACATATTCAACAATCCAGTCCCATCAATCCATTATACATTAATAGACAGTCCATTACAATTTAAACTATTAAATACGATTATGAAGGAAATTCAGTAGCTATTGAAATTTCCAGTGAAGCTGGACTCCCATTTTTATTTCATTTAAGCTACACTTTACATGATGTTGAGATTCAAAGACATGTACCTGGAAATGTTTACAAAGGAAGAAGAAGTCAGCAGCAACAAGATGGCAGTAGTAACACAGTAAAGCGGCAACAATGTAACCCGTAGCTTAAACAAAACCAATGCCACACCAGAAGAAGCAGAATACAACCCAGGAACAACTTAGGAAAACCAATTGATACTCAGAAATACCAACAACAGACAACAAGCAAGACAGACTCGGCCAAGAGATGCAATGAAACAGTATGTCCTTTCTAGTTTTCTCTTCTTTAAACTCTCAAAGAAGGAAAACTCTCAGGAACTTCATTCTTTTCTGATTTTCAGTCATAAAAGAAAACCAAAGTATCCCATTTTAGACTCTCCAATTTCTTTTTAACTACCTTAAAACTGTTTTTAAGCTTTTCCACAACTGCCTGATATTCTCTCCTGATTCATTCAAAAGCCCCCCTGAACTATCCAAAGATGTTCTATTTATGGTACTCAAAGACAGCCCTGCCAGCTCTTTAAAATCCATTTTTACCCATGATATTCCCTGGATTCCCCACTCAGAATATTAAAACACTAGTCAGTAGTACCACTGACCTGTTTCTCTCTTTATTAAATTACAGGGGTATGGGCAGCCTATTTTCCTATTTTATTTAAGTATGGGCAGCATGTTTTTCTGTTTTAATTCCTTCAGACTTTGTAACAATGGTGCCCATGTGATCTCTTTTTCTTTCTGAACCTAAGGTGTATTAATCAATGTATTAACTTAAGTGGTCCACTAATATCACCTGACAGACCACTCACTAGACCACTTTCAACTTCTCAAATTCCAGATTACCCTTAGTTGTCAATCCTAACTTTGTTTCCTTGAATGTCCAGAATATTGCATTTTGAAGTTCTGACTATTCAAATAAGAATTGATGAACATTAC
>MU789372.1:13129-23628 GCA_026770625.1 Nicotiana glauca
GTCGTTTCGCCAATCTCTGGGGCTGATTATATTGGACCGGGTATGGGGTGAGGTTTTGGGCCTGTTTTTCGGGTCCAATTTGAAGCAGCCCAATCCGTTTCTCTTTATTTTCCAATTCTTTTCTTTTTCTATTAATTTCTAATTTAAAACATTAAAAATCCTAGATTAAATTACCAAAAGTCCAATTAACTTCTACAAACAATTAACACACCATTAAATATCAATTTGAAATAAAATCACACAACTAGACCTTTAAATGCTAAAATGTAAAGTGTATTATTTTTTGTAATTTTTTCATTTTGTAAGACAAACTTAATTGCTCCTAATAAATCCTAAATTCAAATTCAACATATTTTGTAATTTTATATTAATTTAACAAATAAACACGCACAGACAAATACAAACAATAAAGAAAAATAATACAAAAGTCCACAAAAAATCACACACGGCACAAAACTATTTTATTTTAAATTTTTGGGAGTAATTCTCATATAGGGCAAAAATCACGTGCTCACAACAACAACAACAACAACAACAACACAGTATAATCCCACTTGGTGGGATCTGGGGAGGGTAGTGTATACGCAGACCTTACCCCTACCCTAGGGTAGAGAGGCTGTTTTCAAATAGACCCCCGACATCCTTCCCTCCAAGAACTTTCCACCTTGCTCTTGGGGAGACTCGAACTCACAACCTCTTGGTTGAAAGTGGGGCTTGCTTACCATCAAAGCAACCCCTCTTGTCAACATAGGGAGTATTAACTTTCCTAGGCTGTTAATAATAGGAGAATAATTAAATAGCTTTCCTAAATTAGCGGAGAATTAGTTAAATAATTATTTCTAAACATTAATGAAATACTCAAATTACTATTTTGTGTAATGTGAACTCTATATTTTAAAGGGTAAAAAAGGCGAACGATATTTCACTAAGGGCCTTCGTATATATATATATATATCATTGAGACAACTAACACTATTAATAGATATTCTTTTGCTATCTTGACAGTTTAGGCAGATTTTAGGTAAATCAAAATCTAATAGACAAAAAGGTAACTGTGACATCAAAATCTAATCGTTTTAAAACAACCTTAATGTATTTTCGCATATCTTTTAATGAGCTTTGTTTTGGTTTAAGGCGTCAATAGAACCTGGATTAGTTTAAAGGAAAACAAAATTCGAACAAGTCTAAACGGAAACAACTCCTCTGAAAGGTCTTCAAAAATGACTGAATTTTTTCAAAACATATTAGGAAAACCATGCTATTTTAGGAAAAACCAAACACCCTTTGAAAATATACAGCTTCTTTCGCCAAAAACAACTTTCGATAAACAGACGAGATACACTTCTTTATTGTATAATATGAATGTATCTTCTTACTTTGCAAAAGATAAATAGGAAGATTTCAAAACAAACATTACGATTTCTAAAGTAACTAAATTTTCTCTCTTAAAACAAGGATAAGTTTTAAAACTTTTCCTCACTTTCACATAGTCCCATTTAATAATTTTAACCACTAATTAGCTAGGATATAAATACTTCTTTCTCCGCATGTAGCTTAAGTCTAAAGAGCTACCTTAATTAGATAGATTTTAAGAGATGCCTAATACTTTCACTTTAGAATAACTAGAATCATTACTCGAATACACTGGTTATTGGTTATTAGACCATTAGGACAATGATTTTCACAGAATTAGAGGTACTCTAATATACCTCTTGCTTTCATCAACTTGAACCACTAGTTGTATTTTGTTTTGACTTGTGCAAAATAAGGTGCAACAACATGGTGACTCTGACGGGGACATTCACTTTGGTTGTTATCTTAACAGACTTAGGCTAGGCTTTAAACTCGAAGATGTTTATTTTATCTATTTTTGTGTTTAACCTGCAAATATA
Organism: Nicotiana glauca; assembly: GCA_026770625.1. Taxonomy (NCBI): domain Eukaryota; kingdom Viridiplantae; phylum Streptophyta; class Magnoliopsida; order Solanales; family Solanaceae; genus Nicotiana; species Nicotiana glauca. The sequence continues at coordinate 15,022 of MU789372.1, forward strand.
TGTTTAGCTGCTTTGTCCTATCTGTTTATATTTTACATGACTTTATAACATGCCAATATGTGTTTACCTATTTATTCTTAATATTATCACTGTTTCACCATGATTACTTGTTACTGCTTTATACATTGCCATCATATTTTATCTATCGAGTCTTGGCCATACACAATCACACACTAATCACGCGAGGGTTGTCTTTTCACCCCTCTTAAACTTCTTTTCAAAACTCTCTATTTTCAAACAACGACCTTGTCAGTCCAACTGACATACCGTCTCATAGTTATTCATTCCAACTCCAAAATTTAGGAAACAATGTACTCTTAGCAAACGTAGGTCATGCTGCATAAAACTTAGGTAGGTCAATCCTTGGCATTGATTCACGAGTAGGGAAGTCACCCTAATGTCAATGGGTTATGCACCTAACAACCGCCTTCTACGGAACGCCAAATCAATCAAATGAGACACCAGGATTCAGAGCAAAACACTCACCCAACCTTTTCTCTCCTCCTAGATGGAAATATACCCTAACATCCGGGAAATTAGCATGGTCATGAGAGCTCCCGAAAAGTTAAAACTGTGCTGGAATTAGGCATCCACTTAAGAGAAGTAAAAGAGAGCCACACGAGAGTAAGCGCTTTTGATGGGTCACAGAAAGATGCCATTGGAGAAATCTACCTAGCTTTGAAAATGGCGCCCGTTGAGTTCCCGATATTGTTCTAGTTGGCTGATATCTCGTCTTTGTACAATCTGCTACTAGGAGGGCCCTGTATACACATGGCAGGGGTATTTCGTTACACTCTCCATCAATGCATAAAATTTAATGAAATTGCGAGTAAACTGTGGTACATGGAGAATGGAATCGACCAACTTATTTAGAACACGCGGTCCCTTTTATAGAAGTATTGGATGGAGTCGCTTTCCATGCAGTAGAGATCACGCAAGCAACAGAAATGGGGAAGAATGAGCAGGACCACAACGCGCACTCTATGGGTCAGGAATAGCGATTCAAGAAATAATAAAGCATGGGCACAAAACGGGGGCCGGTTTGGGAACCTAATTAGATGGAATAACTGAGGAAACGGAGGTAATGAATTAGGGAAATGAAGAATATGTAAAGGAGACTCGAATCAACATATACTTGAAGACAGAACAGAAGAAGGAATTAGTAGAGCTCCTCCGAAAATACATCGATGTATTCACCTGGTCGTATGACAACATGCCTATATTAAGTATTGACATTGTCTCACACCGATTTATCATCGATCCCGCCAAGCCACCAGTAAGAAAAAACCTAGAAAATTTAAGTTTGAATTGAGTTTGTGGATTAAAAAGAACTTATCAAGCATATAAAAGAAAACGTGGTAACAATAAAAAATTACCCTGCCTGGTTGGAGAACATCGAACCAGTACTAAAGAAGGATGAGAAGATTAGGATATGCGTGGATTATCGAGATCTCTACAAAGTCAGTCCAAAATACGACTTTTCTCTTCCCAACATCGATATCCTTATTGACAACTGTGTGAAGCATGGTTTTCAATCATTTGTGGATTGTTTCGATGGATATCACCAAATACTAATGCACGAAGAAGATGTAGAGAAGATAACATTTACCATACCATGAGTAGTTTATTGCTACAGGGTTATGCCAATTGGTCTTAAGATTGTCAGTGCCACCTACATGAGGGCCATGATGAACCTTTTTCATGATATGATCCACAAGGAGATTGAAGTATATGTGGATGACATCATCAATTTGTGAAAGAGTCCAAATCATCTGAATGACCTGAGAAACTTTTTTGAATGGTTGCAAAGATACAAATTGCTGCTGAATCTTGAGAAATGTGCATTCAGAGTTCCCGTAGGAAAACGGTTGGGTTTCATTGTCAACGGGAAGGGGATAGAGCTGGATCCCTCGAAGATCAAGGCTACTCAAGACTTGCCTCCTTCCAAAAGAAAGACGGAAGTGATGAGCTTCCTTGGAAGATTGAATTACATCAGCTGATTCATAGCCCAGTCAACGGTGATTTGCGTACCAATTTTCAAGTTATTGAAGAAAGATGCCGCTACAAAGTAGACAAAAGAATACTAAAAAGCTTTTTACAGAATTAAGGAGTATTTGTCTAGTCCATCAGTGATGATTCCTCCTGAACCTAGAAAGTTGCTACTGCTATACATGGCTGTCTTGGGGCAACACGATGAGACTAGAAATAAGGACCAAGCTATTTATTTCATAAGCAAGAAATGCATGCCATATGAATCCAGATACACCTTGTTGGAACGGATGTGTTGTGCTTTAACTTGGATCACTAAGACTCGACCCGATTAAGTACATCTTTTAGAAGCCTATGTCAACGGCAAAGTTAGCAAAGTGGAAGATTCCTCTCAATGAGTTCGACATCGGGTATGTGATTCAGAAAGCTATTAAAGGACAAGCATTGGCCGATCATCTCACAGGAAACCCGAATGACAAAGATTACAAGCCATTTACCACGTATTGCCAGATGAACAAGTGTTATTCGATGGGTAGGACATTTTATAGTCGTACCCAGGGTGGAGGATATTTTTTGATGCAGTTGCAAAGTTCAAGGGAGTAGGAATCAGGACAGTCTTAATCTCCGAATCGGGACAACATTATCCAATTTCGGCGAATATAAGGTTCCTTTGTACAAATAATACAACAGAGTACAAGGAATGCATCTTTGGGATTAACATGGGGGTCTACATGAACATTAAAGAGCTTTTGGTCATAAAAGATTCTGATTTGATGATCCACCAAGTACAAGGAGAATGGACCAGCAAGAATGTCAAGATCCTTTCGCACTTGCATTGTATAAAGGAATTGTCTAAGAGGCTCACCAAGATCAAGTTCAAATATGTACCTAGAGTCCAGAATGATTTTGTTGATGCTCTTGCAACCGTTTCATCCATGATTAAACACCTGGATAAGAATTACCTCGATACATCGTGGTAGAGATTCGGGATCGGCATGCATACTACCTCCGGTAAATGAAGAACTAGATGGAAAACCTTGGTATTATGACATCAAGTGGTTCCTCAAGGCAAGATATATCCTAAGAATGCTACTAATGGTCAGAAGTGAGCATTGAGGAGACTAGCAAATCACTTTTCCTTAGCGGGGAAGTCCTGTATAAAAGGACCCTAAACTTGGGTCTGTTAAGGTATGTAGATGCTGCTGAAGCAACAAAGTTATTGGAAGAAATACATGCAGGAACGTAAGGGCCTCACATGAACATATTCATTTTAGCCTTAAGATTCTAGAGCTGGATGCTTTTGGATGGCCATGAAAGGGACAACATCCGCCATGTGCAGAAATGTCAGTAGTGTCAGATACACATGGATTTCATCGGGGTTTAGCCAAATAAATTAAATGTAATAGGTTCTCCCTGGTCATTTTCCACTTTCTGCATGGATGTAATTGGACCTTTAGAACATGCCGCATCAAATGGACATTGTTTCATGTTGGTAGCCATTGATTATTTTACCAAATGGGTCGAAGATTCCACATACAAGGTTGTTACATAGAAGGTAGTGGCAGATTTCATCCGTAACAACGTAGTCTGCCAATTTGGGATTCCAGAGTCAATCATAATTGACAATGCAACCAACCTCAACAATGATATTATGACGGAAATTTGCAAGAAGTTCAAAATCCTCCATCATAATTCCACAACATACATGCCACAGATGAATGGAACGGTTGAAGTAGCCAAAAGAATAGCAAGAGAATCTTAAAAAATATAGTGGACAATAACAAAAAATGGCACGGGAAATTGTCGTTTGCCTTACTTGGGTACAACACCACCATGAGGATATACACCTAGTCAATGCCATATATGCCGGTATATGTTACGATGTTGTAATACCCGCGAGATCGAGATACCATCTTTAAGAATTATCCCGGAAGCCAAGTTGGACGATGTACAATGGATACATGTCAAGCAAGAACAACTCATGCTCATTGATGAAAAGAGGATGGATTTAGGTATTCATTCTAGGTCCAATGAACTTTTCTTATCCAACACGACCACTTTGATGACATGACACATCAATACAATCCAAATCCATAACTTGTGCAATCTGTGCACCTAATAGCAACATCCCAAACGTACTCAAACCATAGAGAAGATTCACATGAGAGGACTATCCTTCCATCTTAACAAGTACCATGACAACACTATTCTAAGAGCCTAGCATACATCGTAGAACCAAAACACACGAATTCAACACCAAGGATCATACATCTACATAACTCCGCTGCATTACCATAACCACGGAGAAGAAAATGGCACAACACCACACAAAACTCGAAAGAACATAACCAATACGTCATCCACCAAGCAATACCCAATGCTCTTCCCACTTAAATTCCGCTATAAGACCCCAATAGAACCGCACAATATGTGCACCAACAAATCATAACTCCTCATAACATAGAAAGGTAACTCACATACCATTTCAGAAAAATGAATAAGCTCAACAACCACTGAATGGAACCTCCCTTAATAATAGCAGTTCGGAGTCAACAAATCCAACTTGATGCAGAACACACATCTATATTGGGCCTATCGATGACCCCTAAATCAGCTCTGGTTACCCCTGATAGATAAATAACCCTCTAAAATTGCACAATAACTGAACCACAACCACGAAGCCATCTACTCATGAGAACTCCCAGTCTCCAAATCTTTAGAACACACTAGTCACTATCTCTTATCTCCATCGCCTGAATGTCCACACTTCGCCAATTACGCAGTTATCCCAAGAGGAATACTTCTAAAATCTTCTGTGCCACAAGGTAAAACTTGAACTCCAGCAATTGATCAAACAAGAGAGTGCCTCAATACCAATGAAGTATCCATAACTCAAACACATAGCCCCTTTTCGAATGTATACTCTCATCAAACCATACCAATTGGTAATATCATTTGCCAAGTCATATGAAACTGTTCATGCTGCCTAAGAAATTATAAACTTCCTTTCAGAACTGAATCGTGACCTTACTTACACATGCAAATCTCAATCCTACACAACATATAGCATATACCGTGCCATCCTATGATAAATGTGAGAACTTCATAATCCACCCCGAGTCAGAAGCAACTACATACTCAACTAGCCAAGAGCTTTCCACTTGATCCCATATAGGAGAAAATCACTATACATCACATGCTCCTCATACTAATAGAAAATATACATCTCTAACCATGGTAGAAACCATCAAGAACTCTCTGAATCCCATTTGCACAAAACCAAATCATCAGGACTGAATCTTTCTATCTCAACCAGTCCACGCAGGTCACCAAAAACCCAAGAGCATTGCCACGAAACACCTCCAATGTAAACCTCAGTTTCTAGCCAAATACACATCCTGAAGATCTCCAATTGTTACATATAAATCTTGAATCCATTGGAACTATTCTCGAGAGTCATCCACTTTACTCAGGTATTAATTAAACTGATCAAACAAACTGAACAACCTATGCCCCATTAGCACTCCAACACCCTAGAAAGTAACCCCACCTTAATGAAACCAAATAAATTACATTACATCCTTCATCAATAACAATTCAAGTCATTCTGTGATTCTCATACTCCCATAAAGCATAACACAACCCTTATCCAAAATTTCCTTTACTCGAGTCATCCTCGATCTCAACCCTTGTAAGACACAACTGATTCACCAGTATACCTCAAACTGAAACCAATACAACACATAACCATGCAATCAACCGATCAATAGTAGATTCCCTCACTTGGCTCAAAGCCATAGATCAAAACACACAATAACTCATGATACCATACTCTATTACTCTCATAATGCCGTAGTAAGATTCAACTAATTCCTTTATAAGCTCATGCAACACAACCCGTCTGATACCTCAAATCATTTCTGAATCTCGCATTCACCCTCGTAACAGTTAAACCCACTCTCATAAACGATCCCAACTCAAATTGCAGCACATATAACTCACTGGTAAAAGAGAACTTGCAACAAAACAACATAGGGATCATACAACCCTCAGGGCACTCCACATGAGATAACCCACCTACTTCACCTCAAACTAATATCTCCTTATACCCTTCCACAATCATAAACATTATGCAATCACTTGCTCTTCCTGAGTCTAAATTCATATCACAACATAAAAATCTACTTCACTCCTCAACTAAACAACACGAGAAGGTCCTTCAATACACCCATAACTCAAGACTATACGTCAAATCAAGATGGAAATCAAGCACCAAATACGTCTTTCAACTCCTCAAACAGTCTTTCTTGCCATATTCAAACCATATGAACATATCTCGCAGTAACATCAAACTCATCACGTATCTATCCAGCCATCAATTCTACTATTAGGGACACTACTGGCCATATAAATGCAAAAGCACATGCTTACACAATCAACACCTTAATGCTCAAACTACAGTCAGAACCCGGCCTCAAGTTCTCCAGACTAGCCCAACATTACACTTAGAAATCACATATTTCACCTAATCTAGGGAATCATAAGCCGTCGATGCACAACTGATAGCGAGCGCTCATATGCGCACATGAATGTGTGGAAGGAATTTAAGGAGTTACGTTTCAAGCTGAATCAATGCCACACAATAATAATTCAAGAATGTGGAATTTCCTAAAGGTTCTGCAGCCTCTCGAAGATAAGTACAGACATCTCCTTACCGATTCGTAAGACTCTACTAAACCCGCTCATGACTTGTGAGACCTATGTAACCTAGACTCTGATACCAACTTATCACGACCCAAAACTAACTCCGTCGTGATGGCGCCCATCGTGGTACTAGTCAAGCCGACACATTACCAAAACAAATAGATATTTTCATTTCAAAGGTAGTTCCAAAACTATTTAAAATACAATCTCCATAAAAGATTTAAAATCAAAACAAAAGTGCGGGAGGAAAGCTCGGGATCAGGCTGGCAAAATACGGAGATGACTTGTGACTAGGGGTGAAAGGCCAACCAAGATTGGATATATCTGGTTTTCCGCGATATCTATTTTAGTAGAGTGTATGATGTCGTTGGCCCGAGGTAAAGCATTCAATGTGCTAGGGTGGCCTCATTTCGCCTTACCAACCCTAGGGAAACACCGAATATAGGCCTAGATCATTTGTACATATAGAAATTTTGGGTGCTATGATCCAAAGTTTAGAGTGTTGACGCCCCCCTTTTTCTAAAGGTGAAATCGGGTTTACGACATTATTGACAAAACAACTCTCATTCCCTTTTAAGGAATCGGGCTATGGAATTTGAAGAGTCGCCACCTAATGATTATAGTGCATTAGGACACTTTAAAAAAAAGATTTTTGAAAGAAAAACCAGAGTTCGGGTAAGGGCTTGAGATTATCTCGAGGGGAAGGTGTTAGGCACCCCTCAAGATCCACTACTGTGGTTTCCGGCCATGCTTAGTTGTGACTTTAAGAAGAGTAGAAAGGAACACATAAAACTTGCATATAGTAGTTACAGGCAAAATTGAAAATTTTAGAAAAGGAAGGGAAAGGACATAAGTGATTTAAAAGAGAGGGATTAATTGGAACATAAATTAAAAAAATATTATACAAGTAAAGAAAAGGGGAAAGAGGTCCTAGGTTTAAATACAATATGGATCACATCGGTACAATACCCAACAATCACTCCTCAAAGAGGGGTCGCACGAGATATTAGCGCACCGGTCATCATATCCATATTCTACCCTTCCAAACCCGTTAAGGTATTAAACGCGATTAGTCTCCTTTACTTATTGCATGTTAATACCCATCCCAACCTATTAGTCCTGGGGTATTAGGACTTCTAATCTTAAAGGGGAAGAAAGGGGTAGAGGCATATATGGGGTTTTAAAAGGATAAAATGCTAGTAGCGACAACCAAAAACAAATAGCAAATAAGGGGATTGACAAACAAACATGCAAGGCTCACATAAAACCCCGTAAGTCATATAGCATATAGTTTAGCATGCCTTTCACATACTGGTTTGGTCTTTAAATTAAACTTAAGCGGCTGACGGACTAGTTTAACATATAGAATCATATAAAAAGTCCGCATTAGGCAACTCGGATTCAATTATCAGAGATTGAAGTATTTTAAATAAATTATTCAGAAAACACTGATTTCAGACAAGAGCCTAATGCATAAGAATTTAAATAGGAAGTTGAAAATCGCAAAAGTTCATAAATGACTTTGGAATCTGAAGATTTGCTTGAGTGAAAATGCAGGAGAGTTAAAAATGCAGAACACCTTAAAAGAAAGAGTGAATTAAAGGACTGTTTGGAAGATAGCTTCAAGAGATGAGCAGAAAATTTACAAGAATTGCTTCGGACAGATTTGCAGAAATTTTAAAAGCAATGCAGGCTCATAAGAGTTTTATATTGAAAACGCGACACTGAAACGTTAAAACCAGTTACCCAGTTATTATTACGCAAATAGATTAAGCGAGACAGACTCGTTCTGGATTTTAGAACTTATTACAAAGTGGGTAAATGGATGGCAGGTTTGGTTATCCTATAGTTTTGCCTAACGCGTATGCATTTCCTATAGACATGGTTTCTATATGCAACTTCTTACATGAATAT
>MDKF010124157.1:0-14507 GCA_026770625.1 Nicotiana glauca
GGGTCAAGAATCTCAAAAGATTCTTTCAAAAAAGGCTGGCCGGAATTTTTCGTCAAATCAGTGAGTCCTACTCTTGTTTTTCTCTTTTGAGCTTTATTGTTGTTCTAGCTTTAAAATAGTTTGTATGATTCTGTTCTCATAGTTTAATTTAGCTTAATTCTGTTTTGATTAATTTCTTGAAATTGTTCTGATTTTTATTATTTGTTGTTCTGTTTAGATTGTAGTTTGTTCTGAGTTTTAATTTTAGTTTGATATCAGTTAGGTTTTATTTCTATTTGTTCTATCGTTTGATTCGATTTTTATAATTTCAGTATTTCAATTATTGTGATTTGTTAGTTTTAATCAGCTTAGTTTAGTTTAATCAATAATTATTTAATTCAGTGTTTAATTAGTTTTAATGATGATTAGAATTGATTTCCAGCCCTAATTAGATTTAGTTGGATTGATTCTAAGAGGTTTGTTTAGTTATAACTGCTTAAGATTGGTAATCATAATCTGTTCTTAGTAATAAAATAAGGAAAAATGAATGAATTAAGATCAGTAATTCTGAAAATAAAATAGGGGGATTTTTGGAATATCATAAATGTGGGCAGTAACTGTATGGAACTTCAGGGGTATTTTGGGTAGAGGAAAATGGTTTAATAGTAATAACGATGCAATTTCAAGGGTAATAGAGGGATAAAAATGGGTAGTTTAGCAATGGTTAAAGTGAAGTGAGGGTAGAATAGGAAATTCAAAGGGGTAAGAACATGGTAGATGCAATTAGAACATTCTAGAATGCGTTTTAGTGCAAGTTTTAATAAAATAAGTGTACTAACTTGTTTAACAAGTCAGAAAAAAGGGGACTAATCTGAAAATACTAAAAATTAAAATTCCCTCCAATTTTAATTCTATAAATAGGCTGTTTCTGCCTTAAATAAGAAGTTTGGAGACCCCTAAAAATTTTCAGAAGTTTTGAGCACTCCAAAAATTCCCTAAAAATAGCTAGTAAATTCCAGATTTGAAATTAAGGGTTTCAGATCCAAATTTCTTCTTCTAGATCCCAATTCCTTCCAAAAAAACCCAAAAAACATCACAAAAAATCAGTAAAAAACCAAACAAAAATACTGTTTCAATGAATTCTCGGTTTAATTTCAGCCTTTAGAAGCCTGATTTCAATTGTTCGAACATTAGAGATCATTTATAATAAATCTGAGTAGATTCAAGGGTTATTTGATTTCATTTCGATCACTATATAGTTTTGGTGTGATATATTGACTAATTTGAAGTTGATTTTGGGTTTAAACTCCTCCTACATTGGCTGTGAATTACTGGTGTAATTTTGAGTGCTGATTCTGCTATAAATTGCTGCTGATCCTCCTTTTGCTTCTTAATTCCAGGTACAAAATTTTCTCCTTCTGTTTTGGTGAGACATGGAAAGGAATGTAGAAACATAATATAGGATTTTGTTTCCATAAGGATATGTAATTCCTATTATATGTTTGTTTAGTATTAATACCTCAAATTTTCTATAAGAATTATTCATGTGTATAATCAGGGACTGTTTGATTTGCTGTAATTGTGCGATCTTCTCATTATTATTTTTACAGTTCGTGAACCAGTTGCCTTGGTGATAAACAGGAGATTTTCAATTAAATAGGAAATTAATAGGCTTAGCTAGTTCAACTTCAATAGAGTTATTGATGTAATAATATTTAGATTTTTGCATAGTTTTCGCAATGAAACAGTAGTAATATTTTTCTTCTGATGAAGTAGCAGATCTGTCTGAAATTCAAATAGTATAAGCCAGTCACGTAGATTGCTTAATTCCTGCTCTTTTATTTTCAAGGTAGTCAAGTGACTATATCTAATTGCTTAGTAAAAATTAATTCACATCATGTCCATTGATTTGCAAAACTGAGAATTTTGATTAGCTGTAAAAAAAAATATATACAGAATCAGTTAATTGCTAATGACGTTCATGAAACTGGCAATTTCAATTAGCAATATAAAATATAGAATCAGTTAAATATTGATAGTTCAATCGGATATTGATACAATTTTGCATTATTCTGCTGGGCTAAACATTCTAAGGCCCAAAGTTAACATAAATTCTCTTATGCTAAAATTACAATAGGAACAAGGAAATTGAACCATAAATATAGCGGGTTCGAGCTAAAAGGTTTTATCCTTTTGTTTGAAACCGGACTTGAATTCGAGACTCGAATTTATATTTTATGAATTAATTGACCTTTAGAGACAAAACAAAAGTAGAAAATTTAGATACTATAGCATGGCTTTGAATAAAAACAAAATGGGACGAGCCTCGCCAAATCAAATATACAATAGCAGGGCCCTCATTAATTACTTATTAAAATACTTAGTATTCGGGATAGGCCGTTTAGCAAATTTCACAGCCTTCCCAAAAGGTAATAACACGTTAGCCGCTTTAGGCACGATTTTTTAATAATATTACTTTCCTAATACGGGTGTGCATTTCATGCAACCCAAATCAAAATCCGAAAACGTCGAATAAGAATGTGTCGAGGATCCGGGTGCATTTCATGTGACGTGATCCGAAGACATGTTCTTAAACGGCGTTCATTTTCTTAAATAAAATAATTTGACAAAAACGGTAAATAATTCTAAAATTGTACAAATAGGATAATACATATAAAAATTAAATATTTTGGCCAAATATGACAGTTGAGCGACCGTGCTAGAACCACAGGACTCGAGAGTGCCTAACACCTTCTCCCGCGTTAACAGAATTCCTTACCCGGATTTCTGGTTCGCGACTGTTAAACAGAGTCAACCCTTTCCTCGATTCGGAATTCAAACCGGTGAATTGGGACATCATAAATCTCCCAAGTGGCGACTCTGAATCTTAAATAAATGAATCCTATTTCGGTTGTCCTTAAATTGGAAAAACTCCTTTTATTATGCCCTTTACGGGGTGTAGTAGCGGAAAAAGGAGTTGTGACAAGGCACGCGGATGAAAACTTTATAACATTCTGCCCAGATCACTGTAGCTAACCTATGCGATCGCATCCGAGCTACTGCGATTGCATAGCACAAATTTTCCATGCCTCCAAAATGCCCTATGCGATCGCAACTGGACCTCTGCGATCGCAACTGGACCTCTGCGATCGCAATGCACCATCCAACAACATTGTGCGATCGCAACACTTATCATGCGATCGCATAGCACAACCAAACAGCCCCTATAATTCCTTCTATGCGATCGTAACCCTTGCTATGCGATCGCAACCCTTGCTATGCGATCGCAACCCTTGCTATGCGATCGCATAGAGCAAATATTGCTCTGCACTGACTGCTGCATTTCTGCAGCATTTCCCAACTTCAAAAATTCAGCTATCCGAAATCACCCCGAGGCTCCTGGGACCTCAACCAAAAGCACCTACATGTCTTAAAACATCATCCAAACTTGTTGCAATCATCAAAACACATCAAACAACACTAAAATCATCAATTCTCATCGGATTCAAGCCTAAGTTCTTCCAAAACTTCCGAAACATGCATTCGATCAAAAACCCGACCAAATCACCTCCTAATCATCTGAAATTTTTCACACACATCCCAAATCACCTAACGAAGCTACTGCAACTCTCAGAATTCCATTCTGACCCTCGGATCAAAATCTCACCTAACAACCGAATATCGCCAAAATGCTAACTTCGCCAATTCAAGCCTAATTCTACCCCGAACCTCCAACATCAATTCCGATCACACTCTTGAGTCACAAATCACTTCCCGAAGCTAACCGAATCACCTAAAATCATATCCGATCCTTCTAACTCATAAGTCAACATCCGGTTGACTTTTCCAAAACAAGCCTTCCTTAAAAAGACTAAGTGTCTCATTTTCTACCAAAACCAATCCAAATCAACTCTAACACACCAATTACTGATAATGAAACATGAAGAAACATAAAATGGGGGAAACGGAGCGGTAACCCATAAGACGACGGGTCGGGTCATCACATCCTCCCCAACTTAAACAAATGCTCGTCCTCGAGCTTACCTAGAGTGGTTCTAAATCTAACCAGTTGCTGAATAACCTTGCCATGCATATACCGGGGGTGATCCTATGTCACCCTATCTCGTATAGGTCCGATAACACATATAAACTGAAATTACACAACTCAATCTAGTCCATAAATCGTAGAACCACATTTCACTTTCCGAAATCATACACAAGATCAGAACCTCACATCTATACTCAGAATAATCCCGAACAAGTTGTAATAACCCATACCTGCAACCTCAGGGATACACTACATAGACCAAACACTTGAAACGATAACTTCTATTCACTGCATTTGCACAACACCCGAATACCGGTAGAAAACCTCTTATCAACTAAGGTCTTATTCCAACACTTTCATATACTACCAACGATAAATGAAACAAGCAATGAACCATAACCATTTCTCAGATCAACCATTCATGACGCCACTTCCCTTTTTGACTAGTACCACAACAGATTCCGAGCAGAACCTCGATATTATCCTTCTAACAAGCTGAAATCAAATCCGTTTGTATTTATTAGTGACCCCAACGATCACCTTGAATCCAACACACCACTCTGGTGATATGACACCTCAATACAAGCCTAAGCCACAACTTGCATAATACATGCACCAATAAGAAACGGTCTGAACATACTCAAATCATGAAAAATAACTCAAACGAAAGAGCTGTACCTCAAGCTCATTAGAACCATCACAACACAAGGCTGAGACCCCGTCTCACATTATAGAAATAGAACACCTGAATCTACCCCGAAAGGTCATATCTCCACGTGGCCTCGCCACAATGCGCGATCCTATCGAAACACTGTTACACATGAAACACCTCAAGTCACTATGCTCAAAATCGACAGGAAAGCACAATTTGATGTCTGGAACCCAAGCAAATCATTACACCCATGTTGAAACAAATAACTTACACCATGCAAGCCTGATAGAACATAACCAGTACATAAGCCACCGAGCAACACCCAATCACTCTTCCCACTCGACTTCCATTATGAATCCCCAATAGAACTGCACCACATGTGCCCATAACCAACGAATCATAACGTCTAGCAGCACAATAGCATCTCATAGATCTCCCTAGACCACTAACAAACTTACTAACGATCGAATCAACCAATACCTCAACAATAAATTTCGACGTCAACCAAGCCAACTCAAGCTAGAACGCGCATCCATATTGACCTGCCAACGAACTCATCAAGGAAGCCTGAAGCTGCTCCTTCCACTACTACGGTTCCTACCGAGGCCATACGATACGATGCCCGGCACCAAATTAATAGCGAAATCTACAACCTCGCCCAGCGACATGCCCGACCACAAGAAATGCATCCGAAAAGTCCCTCAATACCGGAACTGAACCAATGGTAGAAACTTCTGCACTGACATCCATCACGAAGGCCCAATTAAGAAAAGTAGTCCTCTGCAGCCATCCGCTGGTCTTTGGAATACAAATCACTCTGCTAGAACATAATTTGATGCACCTCGCCACTCAAACCCGTGGCATTTCTGACGTAGCCCGTAGCGCAATAGTTCAGAATCACCTAAAACTAAGACAACCAGTCTGAATTTCTACATCACATCCAAAATATAACATACCAGCAAATAAAGATCCACTTGAGCCTCCAAATCCCGATTGTCGCTAAACATTACCGAATATACACGATCCACAACTACGACATAGCCCGTACATGAGAACTCCTAGTCTCCAACTCCATATAGCACACGAATCATCTTAACCGTTCCCAATTTCTGCCATCAGAATACATATCACACCTCAAGTACCCAATTATTCCACGAAAGATATTCTAAAATTCTCCTGTGCCACCAAGCAAACCTGTCTATCACCGGTCGATTTAACAAGAAAGCGCTGCAATACTACCGAAGTGCCATCAACTTAATTACATTGCCCCGTTACTGAAACATATAACCTCATCAAATCACTATAATTAGCAATACCATTTCCTTAATCATCTTAATATCATTCACCCAAATCATCTGAAGCTCGATTCTCTAATCACCTAAAACTGCCCGTGCTGCTTAATAATTTAATGACTTTCCATTCAAAACTAAACCGCAACCTTACACACACGAATCTCAATCCTCCACAACATATCGCATATACCATACCACCCTAGGATAACATGAGAACTTCATCTCCCTTCCTAACCACAAACATCTACGTACTCAACTAGTCAAGAACTTTCCATTGGTCCCACCTAGAAGAAGATCACTACACATCCCAAGCCTCTCACACTCATAGAAAATACACATCTCCAATCACGGTAGAAATCAACAAGAACTCTCCCAACTCCATTTGCACAAACTAAATCGCTGGGACTGAATCCTTCTAACCAGACCAAGCTAAGAAAGATGTCAAAACCCAAGAGCATTGCTGCGAAATACCTGTACGAATTCATCACCTTGAACACACATAAAGATTTAATCACACCCTTACCATACTGATTCGGTCTTCCATCAAGATACTCTATCCATGTAAATTTCCTTCTGTTTCATCCTCAACTTGATATTTTCTCTTGCTGTAGCACCACAATGCCTCACCCAGGCTTACCACACGAGACCCAAGCATAAACCACATTGTCTGAAACCCATAAGCCGCTGAATACTCTCTCTTGAATATTCCCAAAAATACCACATTCCACGTCACTTTACTCTGAAGAACTTCCTGTGAATCTAAATCTGTTACCTTTACTTTCCCGATACTGATGCATAGAATCCCATAATTAACATAGAAATACCACAAACCTGAACCTCTTCCAATGAAAACACAGTCTCTAACCACACATGCAACTTTAAGATACCCGATTGTTCTCTGTAGAATCTTTAACACATTAGAGCCATCCTCGTAAGTCGTCTTCCCTTATTCACTGCAATTTACCTGACCCAACGAATAGAATCACCCGTGCCTTATTGGCACTTCGACACCACAGAATGAAACCCTTATCCCAATACAACCAAGCAACTTCCTGCTCAAGGCACCGAGCATTCTTTGCCGACAACAACTCTAGATATTCCGTGATTCTCATACCCTATGAAGCATTATATAACCTTTGTCAAAATTTTCCTTTACTCTAGCCATAGCTAATTCACTCGCACGCCCCAAAATGGAACCAACGTAGCACCTAACTGTGTAATTCAACTGCTCACAGCAGACTCCCCCACTTGGCTCGAAGCCATAGATAAAGATACACTCATTAACTCATAACACTTTACTCTATTGATGCCACAATACCATAGTGAGATTAAGCTCAAATCATTTACAAGTTTGTGAAAACACAGATCATCTAGTACTGTAATCCTCTGCAAATCTCGCATTCATCCCCGCATCAGTTGAGTCCACTCTCTAAAAAGAGACCCGAAATTTCAAATTCCAACACGTACCCTTCAATTAAACATGGGACCTTCTAACATACACATAAGGATCATACAACTTAAGAACACTCCGCAGGAGATAATCCACCTGCTTCGCCTCAATTTAACATTTCTGCATACCTTCCACCGTAATACACATTACACAGTTATTTAGTCTTCCTGGGTCTAAACTCATACCGCCACATGAAATTCACTTCATTCCCCAACTAAGAGACACGAAACGATTCTTCACGCGCCCATAATTCGGGCTACACATCAAATCACAATAGAATCGAACACTTAACAGTTCATCTATTACCCAACAGACTTCTTCGTCACTACCAAGTCATATAGATACATCTTACAGTACTAACGTACTCATCACATGGATATCCACCCACCATTCCGGCTAATAGGGACAATACCGAACATATAAGTTCAAAACACTTGCTCACACAATCAGCACCTCGGTGCTCAAGCCATAGGCAAGGATCCGGCCTTACGTCCTCCAGACTGGCCCAACATACTCATAAAGATCACATCTCACCCCTCGATCGGGGAATCATAAGCCATCGAGGCACATCTGACACTAAGCGCTAATGTGCGCATACAAACGCGTGGAAGGAATTTCAAGAGTTCCTTTTCAAGCTGAATCAAGGACGCACAATAAGAATTTCAAGAATCTGAAGTTTTCTTAAAGGTTCTGCAGCCTCTCGAGGATAAATACAAACGTCTCTGTACCGATCCGCGAGACTCTACTAAACTTGCTCATGACTCGTGAGACCTAGTAACCTAGGCTCTGATACCAACTTGTCACGACCCAAAACCCAAACCCGATAGTAATGGAGCCTCTCGTGAAGACAAGGCCAGCCGATGCTTACTCAAATTCAGTTCTAATAGCTTAATAAATCAATAAGTCATTTATAAGGATGAATAATTCAATCCTTTAGGTAGTCAACAATACAATTCTATAAACATACGGAATAATAACCCAACTCAGCCCGACATCGGGGCGTCACTAGTCATGAGTATATATTAGAGTACAAATACAACTACAAGGTATGAAATATACAAAATAGGACTGATGAACAAAAAGGGAGAAAAGCGGTGCTGCAAACGCTGACAACCACCTTGCTAGAACTCCGATAACCTTGCCTCTAATCACCAAAACCCGTTGCCGGGTGTATAAATACCTGCATCTGCACACAAGGTGCAGGGAGTAAAGTGAGTACTCCAACTCAGTGAGTAATAAAGGTAAATAACAATTGAGAAGTGAGAAATCACGTAAAGCAAACCATCATGTTGTATAGAAGCAAGGTACAATTCTCTAAGAAAACAGTGAAATCTGTGAAATCTTTAGAAATATCTTGGCTTAGTTTAAATCTCTTTTGAAAATGATCCTTTCAATAGTTATGAAAACAATTTCAAACAGTTAGTGCTGGTAGGCATAGAAAAATCTGCCCCACGAGCGCAACTATCACAATATATCAAGTAAAAGACAAGTAAGTACGCAAAATAAGCACACAAGGCTCGCCCCTCGGGCAATATCTCAAAGTAGTACCAGCCCCTCGGGCTCACCCTGAGAACACTCTCAGCCCCTCGGGCTCTCTCTCTCAGATCACTCTCAGAACAGTATCATACAATAACCGCTGCGGCGTGCAGCCCGATCCACATATCGCTGCAGCGTGCAGCCCGATCCATATGGGTACCCGCGCTCACTGTGGGGGTGCAGACTCCGGAGGGGCTCCTACAGCCCTAGTGCTATATCACTGCAGCGTACAATCCGATCTAATATATATATATATATATATATATATATATATATATATATATATATACCACTGCGGCGTGTAGCCCGATCCGTATAAATATCTCTGCGGCGTGCAGCCCGATCCATAATATAAACCCTCACATCCAGGCCCTCGGCCTCATATCACTCAGGGTATCCTCACATCTAGACCTCGACCACACTCAGTCAGAATATCATCACAAGCCCCTCGGGCATTAGTAAAACAATAGTTCTCATCCCAAATTATCATTTAAAATATCATTTAAGGCTCAAATCTGAGTAAAAGTGGCTGAGTTGTAAAGTAGTGGGGAAACAGTATGACTGAGTTCATGTAATAAGTCAAAACAATAAGGAAACAGTGATAAAAATCTGCGAAGGATTCAAATAGTTGGCACGAAGCCCAAATATGGCAATCAGCCCAAATCACGATGATAACAAGTAAATTTCAGTCAAGTACACAGTAAATTCATAAATCGGGACGGACCAAGTCACAATCCCCAATGGTGGTGTACCCCACGCCCACTATCTGGCATGCAAGTCACCTCAATATAGCACTACGATGTGCGATCCGGGGTTTCAAACCTTCAGGATGTCATTTACAGTCATTACTCACCTAGAACCGGCGAAATCTCTAGCTCGCGATGCCTTTGCCCCTCAAACCGGCCTCCACGCGCGTCGAACCTATCCAACACCAGAGCGAATACATCACAATATATCAATGGGACAATACCCAATCGAAAACAATCAAAAATTAGCAAAAATCTCGAAATTAGCAAAACCCGAGCCCCAGGCCCACTTCTCAAAAATTAGAAAATTTAACATCAATGGATTCCTCATCTTGTCACGAGTTCATACATTCCAAGAACTCTCAAATCCGATCTCAAATGACCCATCAAATCCCAATTTGAAATATCAAAAACTCAAGCCTTAGTTCATTAATTTTAGGCTTAATTCCCATGAATTTCAAGGTTATTTTCACATAATAATCATGTTTTTAACTCATAAAACTTACCTCCAGTCAATCCCAGTCGAAACCCTCTTCAATTGCTCCCAAAAAGCTCTCAAGATGTTCAATAATGGAGGAAAATAACTTAGGCTCGCGGATGAATTGTTTATAACATTCTGCCCAGATCACTGTAGCTAACCCTATGCGATCGCATCCGAGCTACTGCGATCGCATAACACAAATTTTCCTGGCCTCCAAAATGCCTTATGCGATCGCAATGCACCATCTAACAACACTGTGTGATCGTAACACTTCTCATGCGATCACATAGCACAACCAAACAGCCCTTATAATTCCTTCTATGCGATCGCAACCCTTGCTATGCGATCGCATAGAGAAAAAATTGCTCTGCACTGACTAATGCATTTCTGCAGCATTTTCCAACTTCAAAAATTCCCGTTAGCAATCCGAAATCACCCGAGTCCCCTGGGACCTCAACCAAAAGCACCTACATCCAAACTTGTTCCAATCATCAAAACACATCAAACAACACTAAAATCATCAATTCTCATCGGATTCAAGCCTAAGTTCTTCCAAAACTTTCGAAACACACATTTGATCAAAAACTCAACCAAATCACCTCTGAATCATCTGAAATTTTGCACACACATCCCAAATTACCTAACGAAGTTACTGCAACTCTCGGAATTCCATTCCGACCCACGGATCAAAATCTCACTTAACAACTGGATATCGCCAAAATGCTAACTTCGCCAATTCAAGCCTAATTCTACCCCGGACCTCCAACATCAATTCCGATCACACTTTTGAGTCACAAATCACTTGCCGAAGCTAACTAAATTATCGAAAATCATATCCGAGCCTTCTAACTCATAAGTCAACATCCGGATGACTTTTCCAAAACAAGCATTCCTTAAAGAGACTAAGTATTTCATTTTCTACCAAAACCAATCCAAATCAACTCTAACACACCAATTACTGATAATGAAACATGAAGAAGCATAAAATGGGGGAAACGGAGCGGTAACCCATGAGACGACGGGTCGGGTCGTCACATGACAATATATTCTGATTGCTCCATTTGGTTAAAGAGCGATCTAGTTCTTTATTAAGTTATTTTTGAAATGTTAAATTGTAGTTATTTTTATGTATTATGTTTTATGTATTTTAATATTTGTGAGTTTTGTCATAGCTATCTCAATCTCTATTTTACTATTAGTAGCATTCAATTGACCTATAGTATGATGAAAGATGATCATGATCTTGGTGCTTTGACATCAAACGGATTCTTTTTGAAAGTTTTTCTTACTTTTTTTTGTATCTTTTGTAGGTGGAGCAAATGAACAAAGGGTATACATAAACAGTAAAGACCTTAGTTAGAGTGTTGGTTGATTATTGTTAAAACTTCATATGTTACGGAAATCATTTGAACATTTTGCTATCTTATGTATATTAATTTTGCATTTGTAAACACTATTGTATAATTTACTTTTATGTATAATACCTTTAAATATTTTGGGTTGTTGGATTATGATTTTATTTTTGATAGTTTCTTATATAAGTTTGTGTATATTGTTGCTTTATTAGCACATTGCAATATTCTTAAAAGATCATTGCGATAGATCTTAATAACCGCTGCAATAGCCTAAAGAAATCGTTGCAGTAGATCTTAAGAACCGTTGCAATAGCCTTTTCACCGTTGCTACAGTTTGATAAAAATGCTGGGATAGTATTTATAACTGTTACATTAGGCCCAATAGTCGTTGCATTAATGTATATAGCTATGGTTAAGAACCATTGCATTTCCCAAAAAATAACAGTTGCCATAGACTAAGTTATCGTAACGGGTATAAATCCGTTGCCATAACTATCTATCGTAACGGTTTTTAAACCGTTGCATAAAACCGTTGCAATAGAGCTATTGGCACGCGACCTGATGTAACGGGCCCTAAATTGTTCCAATAGATCTACAGCAATGCTTTTCCCATCTACAGCAACGGTTTTGCAGTCGTTGCCATAGGCCAAAATTCTGATAGTGATATCGTCTCAAACAAGCTCCCAGAGCCTGGTTTGAGAGATTTAGTCTATCTTTACTTCATCTTGGTTTCAAATGCAGTCGAGCTGATTCTTCCTTATTCTCTCTCCATGATGCAAAAGGAACAATATTATTTCTATTATATGTAGATGTTATAATTGTAAAAGGAAACAATTCAAGGCAGATATGGGAAGTAGTGCAAAAGATGGGGCATGAATTTGCTTTGAAGGATCTTGGATCCTTGAGTTACTTTTTAGGCATCGAACTAAAATATTTTCCTCGTGGAATCCATTTGAATCAAAGCAAATATGCAAATGATCTGCTTAGAAAAGTGGATATGGCAAATGTAAAAACAATGCATACTCCACTAGCTCAGAAGCATGGTCTACAAGAAGCAGCTGGCACAGCAGTTGATCCCTCAGATTACAGAAGCATTGTAGGAAGATCACAGTAGCTCACACTCACAAGACCTGACATTACTCATGTTGTTAATCTTGCAAGTCAATTCATGCAGAATCCAAACAAAATGCACCATCTAGCAGTTAAGAGAATATTAAGGTATGTCAAAGGAACCATTGATCATGGTATGAGAATCATATCGCATTCCTCTTTCAAGCTGTATGGATTCTTGTGATGACCCAAAGGGTCATCACCATATTTCTACCTTTCTCCGTGCTTCCGAGGCCTTGTAAACCTCGATGGTGGTTACCTCGATTTGCATGCACAGTCCGGGCGCAAAGCCGGAAAGTTTTTGTGTTAAAATATGTGAATTCTGTGAAATTTTTTTTGAAGAATTATGATATTAATATTGATATAGTTGACTTTGATCAACATTTTGGGTAAACAGACCCGGACCTGTGATGTGATGGTCCCGGGAGGTCCGTAGAAAAATATGGGACTCGGGCATGTTCCTACTAGGGATCCGGCATAAAGCTGAGTTATTCTAGGTTCCAAACCTGGGTATTTGTTCTAGACTGTGTACCCGAGCAGACAACTTGAGTCGTGGAGGGGGCTACGTACCGGGAACCAAAAGGCCATCCGGCTTAGTAACTTGTCCGAGCCTCTTTCTTATTTCAAGGTATAACACTAACAGAATAGGGAGTCTCGACCAGCGAGCACATCCCCAAGGATGAGAAGAGAAAGGTTTCGTAGCAGTTTATATATACAGTTCAAATAATATCAAAGCAGTAAAAGGAATCATTTTGCACATTAATCCCAATCATGTAATAAAATCAGATAACAGATGAAGCCAAATACAACAATTATTCTAAGCTCGAATTTTTGAACCCTGAACCAAAAATTCTAGGTTCTAGTCCCCAGCAGAGTCACCAGAGCTGTCACACCTCCTTTTTTCTTCACCCGGAAGGTATTAAGGAGTTTTTTCAATTAAAGGACAATCGAAATCGGATTTATTTAGTAAAGATTCAAAGTCGACACTTGGGAGATTTATGGTGTCCCAAGTCACCGGTTGAATCCCGAATCAAGAAAAAGATTGACTTTGTTTAACAGTCCGCGAACTAGAAAATATCATATGTGGCAGTGTAGCAGGTCCCACGTGGCCGCGGTGCATTTCTGCGCGGTCCGCGTGGACTGGTTCAGAGAGTCGCTGGTTTAAGTTCAACCAGCGCGGTCGCGCACCAAATCAGTGCGGTCCGCGCTGGAAGCCACGCGGCCGCGGCGCATTTCTGTGCGGTCCACGTGGCTAGGTTCAGAGAGGTCAGGTGCAAGCCACCAGCGCGGCCGCGCACCAAAATAGTGCGATTCGCGTTGGGTAGGTTCAGAAAACCAATTTTCTTCTCTTTTTCGGTACGTCCGCGTGGCATTTTTGTGCGGTCCGCGCCAGCATTCAGTAAAACATATAAATCCGAGATTTTCAGCTATTTTACACTTTTTCAAAACCCAAAACATAAGAGGCAATTTTCTAAACAATTCTTCTTCTTCAAAACGATTGGTAAGTGATTTCTAACTTATTTTCTTCACTCCTTAACATCTTGTAACATGATTTCAATTCCAATCAAGGATTTTCATAAAAGGGAATTTGGGTTTTGGTTAAGGATTAGGGTTTTCAAAAAATGGGAAGTTGGACCTCAATTTGGTGTCCAATTACAAAACTAATCATATAATTGGAATCATGGGGGAATAGGTAACCGGGTTTTGGTTCGAACCTCGGGTTTTGACCACGTGGGCCCGAGGGCGTTTTGGGAAATTTCGAGTAAAACCTTAGGAAAATTTGTTTTCATGCATTCAAGTTGATTCAATTAGTATTTGTTGATACATTCAAGTAATTTGTGACTAGATTCGAGCGGTT
>MU789374.1:5802-18386 GCA_026770625.1 Nicotiana glauca
TAAAATCCAAGTTTTATAATTTTCTAGGTTTCCAACCAAAACCCCAATATTTACACTAATTCCCATGCTTAATCTCATACATGATCAATGTATTTAACTTATAATAGGTGGGAATAACTTACCTTAACATTGATGGCGAAATCCCCTCCTTGAAGCTCTCCACAATCGCCCCAATCCATGAAAATATGAGAGAAATGGACCAAATCACGACTTAAATAAAGCTTCTGCCTTCAGTCGTTTTCGCTTCTGCGGAATTATTACCGCCTATGCGGATTCTTGGCCACTTTTGCGGTTCCCGTCCATGCCTAGGACTTCCACTTTTGGGATGCCTTTCCTGCTTCTGCGGTCCCGCTTCTGTGGACCGCTTTCTCTTTTGCGATTCCAAACGACCCCAGGCTTTCCGCTTCTGCGGTTCCGCATCAGCGGATCAAGGGCCGCTTCTGCGGTCCTTCTGCCCCCGCCCTCGTCCACTTATGTGGTTTCTTCTTCGCTTCTGCGGTCCCATTTCTGCAGAAGCAGAAATACCAGATACCAGCAAACTCAGCTCTTCTAAAAATCCATTTTTTGATCCGTTAACCACCCGGAATCCACCCGAGGCCCCCGGGACCCCAACCAAACATACCAACCAATCCCAAAACACACTACGGACTTGCTCGAGGCTTCAAATCATACCAAAGAACACTAAATTAATGAATTACATCTCAATTCAAGCTTTATGAAATTTAAACTTTCCAACTTCTATTTCCGATGTTTAAACCCATCAAAACACGTCTGATTGACCTCAAATTTTGCACACAAGTCATATTTGACATTATGGACCTATTCTAACTTCCGAAATTTGATTCCGACCCCGATATCAAAAAGTCAACCCCCGGTCAAACTCTCCAAATATCTTCAACTTTCTATCTTTAGCCAAATGGCTTCAAAATGGTCTACGGACCTCCGAATTCACTTCCGATCGCGCCCCCAACTCCAGAATCACTATACGGAGCTATTCACAGTCTCAGAACTCCAAACGGACATTGATAACACTAAAATGCACTTCAAACCAAACTTATGAAATTTCTTCTAAAATCCCAACTTCCACAATAGGCGCCAAAATGCTCCCGGGTTATCCAAAACCCAATCCGGGCATACGCCCAAGTCCGAAATCATCATACAAACCTGCTGGAACCTTCAGATCTTGATTCTGAGGTTGTTTACTAAAAATTCTAATCTTAGCCATTTTCTCCAACTTAAGGCTTCTGAAATCAGAATTTTTATTTAAATTTAACTCCAAACTTCCTGAATTTTAATTCCGACCATACACACAAGTCAATATACCTAAAATGAAGCTACTCATGGCCTTAGACTATTGAACGATGCGCTAGGGCTCGAAACGACCGGTCGGGTCGTTACATACGGTGATGACCCTTTGGGTCGTCACATTCTCCACCTCTAAAACAACTGTTCATCCTCAAACGGACAAAAGAAAGAAGTACATGAGTCAGGAAATAGATGAGGGTAATGGCTCCGTATATCAGACTCGGACTCCCAGGTTGATGTCTCAGAAAGCTGACCTCTCCAGTGAACATGCACTGAAGGAAAACTCTTCGACCTCAACTGTCGAACCTGTCGGTCTAAAATAGCTACCGGCTCCTCCTTGTAGGACAGATCCTTGTCCAATTGGACAGTGTTGAAATCTAACACGTGGGTAGGATCTCTGTGATACCTTCGAAGCATAGACACATAAAACACTGGATGCACGGCTAACAAGCTAGGTGGCAAGGCAAGCCTATAAGCCACCTCTCCCATGCGATCAAGAATCTCAAATGGGACAATGAACCTAGGGTTAAGCTTTCCCTTCTTCCTAAATCTCATCACGCCCTTCATAGGCGATACACGGAGCAAACTCGCTTGCCAACCATGAAAGCTACATCTCGAACCTTGCGATCCGCATAACTCTTTTGCCACAACTGAGCCGAACGAAGCCTGTCCTGAATGATCTTGACCTTATCCAAGGCCTCTTGGACTAAATCTGTACCCAACAACCGAGCCTCTCCCAGCTCAAACCATCCAACTGGAGACCGACATCGCCTACCATACAATGCCTCATAATAAGCCATCTGAATGCTGGACTGGTAGCTGTTGTTGTAGGTGAATTCTGCTAAAGGTAAAAACTGGTCCCAAGAGCATCCAAAATCAATAACACAGGCTCAGAGCATATCCTCCAATATCTGAATAGTCCACTCGGACTGACTGTCTATCTGAGGATGGAATGTTGTACTCAAATGAACCTGGGTGCCTAACTCTTGCTGAACTACTCTCTAAAAGCGCGAGGTAAACTGCATACCTCGGTCCGAAATGATAGATGTCGAACTCCATGAAGGCGAACAATCTCCCGAATGTAGATCTCAGCTAGCCTCTCCGATGAATAGGTGGTGGCAACAGGAATGAAATGTGCTGACTTGGTCAGCCTATCAACAATGACCCAAATAGCATCAAACTTCTTCCGGGTCACCAGAAGTCCAGTAGCGAAGTCCATGGTAATCCTCTACACACCACCAGGCATCTGATACTCATACTTGACCTGCTGACAACTCAAACACCGAGCCACATATACAACAATGTCCTTCTTCATCCTACGCCACCAATAATGCTGTCGCAAGTCCTGATACATCTTCGCTGCGCCCAGGTGAATAGAATATCAAGAACTATGGGCCTCCGCTAAGATCAACTCTCGAATACCATAGACATTGGGCACACATACTCGCCCCTGCAACCTCAAAACACCATCCGCATCTAAAGTCACCTTCGTGGCACCTCCACGCTGCACAGTGTCTCTCGGGACACATAAATGAGGGTCATCATATTGTCGATCACGGATACGCTCCAATAATGAAGAACGAGCCACAGTTCAAGCTAAAACTCGGCTAGGCTCAGAAATGTCCAAACTCACAAACCGATTGTCCAAGGCCTGAATATCCAAAGCAAACGGTCTCTGGCTGACCGGAACATAAGAAAGACTACCCATGCTGGCTGACTTCCTACTCAATGCATCCGCCACCACATTGGCTATTCCCGGGTGGTACAAAATAGTAACATCATAATCCTTTAATATCTCTAACCATCTTCGCTGCCTCAAGTTCAACTCTTTCTGCTTGAACAAGTATTGTAAACTCTTGTGATCAGTGTATACCTCACACGTCACACCATATAAGTAATGCCTCCAAATCTTCAAAGCATGAACAATGGTTGCCAACTCTAGATCATGGACTGGGTAAATTCTTCTCATGAATCTTCAACTGCCTCGAATCATAAGCAATGACCCTGCCAGCTTGCATCAATACTGCGCCAAGACCAATACGGGAAGCATTACAATAAACTGTATAAGGCCCTAAACCTGTTGGCAAAACCAATATCGGTGCCGTAGTCAGAGCTGTCTTGAGCTTCTGAAAGCTCTCCTCGCACTCGTCTGACCACCTGAACTGAACACCCTTCTGGGTCAACCTGGTCATCGGGGCTTCTATAGATAAGAATCTCTCCACAAATCGACAATAATAACCGACTAACCCCAAGAAACTCCGAATCTCAGTAGCTGAAGCTGGTCGAGGCCAATTATTGACTGCCTCAATCTTTTTTGGGTCTACCTGAATGCCCTCTACTGATACTACATGACCCAGAAATGCAACTGAACTCAACCAAAACTCACACTTTGAGAACTTGGCATACAACTGGCTATCCTTCAGAGTCTGAAGAACCACTTTGAGGCGTTGCTCGTGCTCCTCCTGACTACGGGAGTACACAAGAATATCATCAATGAAGACTATCACGAACAAGTCTAAATAAGGCCTGAACACTCGGTTCATCAACTCTATAAATGCTGTTGGGGCATTGGTCAACCCAAATGACATGACCAAAAACTCATAATGCTTGTACCGAGTGCGAAATGCTGTCTTAGGGACATCAGACGTCCTAATCCTCAGCTGATGCTAGCCCGATCTCAAATCTATCTTTGAAAACACCTTCACACCCTACAACTGGTCAAACAAATCATCAATCCTCGGCAGTGGATACTTGTTCTTTATCGTCACCTTGTTCAGTTGCCGATAGTCAATGTACATTCTCATCGACCCATCCTTTTTCTTCACAAATAGAACTGGCGCACCCCAAGGAGAAACCCTAGGCCTAATGAAACCCTTCTCAAGCAAATCTTGCAACTGATCCTTTAACTCTTTCAGCCCTGGCGGGGCCATACAATATGGCGGGATAGAAATGGGCCGCGTGCCTGGAGCCAGATCAATACAAAAGTCAATATCCCTGTCGGGTGGCATACCCGGTAGGGCTGAAGGGAAAACCTCTGGGAACTCCCGAACAATAGGAACTAAGTCAATAAAAGGAACCTCTGTGCTGGAATCACGAATA
Source organism: Nicotiana glauca (assembly GCA_026770625.1). Taxonomy (NCBI): domain Eukaryota; kingdom Viridiplantae; phylum Streptophyta; class Magnoliopsida; order Solanales; family Solanaceae; genus Nicotiana; species Nicotiana glauca. The sequence continues at coordinate 10,207 of MU789374.1, forward strand.
TATGCCAAATAAGCTAAACACCCCTTCTCGACCATGCGTCGAGACTTAACATATGAGATAACACTGCGGGTGGCATGTCCTGGGGTCCCTCTCCACTCCAATCAGGGCAAGTCCGGTAAAGCCAAGGTCATGGTCTTTGCATGACAATCTAAGATCACATGATATGGGGACAACCAATCCATCCCCAATATAACATCAAAATCAACCATGTCTAGAAGCAATAGATCAACACGGATCTCAAGACCCTTAAATACTACTACACAGGAACGATGAACTCTGTCGACCACTATAGAATCACCCACTAGCGTGGATACATATACAGGGTCACTAGGCATAGCCATGTAGGGAGTAAAATAAGACGACACATATGAATATGTAGACCCAGGGTCAAATAGCACTTAAGCATCCCTGTCACAGACCAGAATAGTACCTATAATAACAGCATCGGAAGACTCTGCCTCTGGCCTGGCTGGCAAAGCATAATAAAGAGGTTGGGCCCCACCTCCCTGAATCACATCTCTAGGACAATCAACTACTGGTTGACCTCTGCCTCTGCCGGTCTGAGCTCCACCTCTACGGTCCCTACCTCCACCTCTATGATCCCTACCCTCGCCTCCAGCTGGCTGGGCGGGCTGTGGATCACCTGCTGCCTGAATCATGGGGCGAGGACCCTGCTGCTGAGAGTTGACCGATGCTCGAGGGAAAAACCTGACAATATGACCGGGGTCACCACAACCATAACAAGATCTCGGCTGCTACAACTGCTGGCCCTGTCGACCTGAATGTCCTCCCCTGAAGCTCTGAAATGGGGGTGCACTGATAGGCTGTTGATCTGAATAATACTGCTGGGAACTTCCATTGCCTGGAGCGCAGACTGAAAGGGCCTCGGTGCCTGACCTCTACCATAGGAATCCCTACCTCCAGATGAGGTACCACTGAATCTACCAGAATGACGAGGACTCTCGTCCGACATCTGACCACTTCCCCGTGTGAGGGCCATCTCAACTCTGCGGGCTGCATTGGCGAACTCCTGAAAGGAAATATCACTACCAACTCCCATGTCCATCTGAAGACGGATCGGTTGAATCAATCCATCAATGAATATACGGACCCTCTCTCGCTCTGTAAGGAGTATCACAACTGCATGGCATGCCAAATCAACAAATCTAGTCTCATACTGTGTAACTGTCATGGAGGCACCCAAATTGCCTACGAAGTGCCTCCAGCAGAGTGACGGGGAGAAAATTATCCAAGAATAACTCCGTGAACTGATCCTATGTCAAAGTTGGAGACCCTGCTGGTCTACATAGGCAAAAATCTCTCCACCAAGTCTTGGAGTATCCTGCAAGCCTGAAGGTGCAAAAATCGACCCCGTTGGTCTCCACTATACCCATGGTCCTGAGAATCTCATGACAACTAAATAGAAAATCCTGGGGATCCTCTGATGAAGCACCGCTGAAAGTGGTGGTGAAGAGCTTGGAGAACCGATCAAGTCTCCACAAAGCATTTGAAGACATAGTCGCTCCATCACCGGCCTGAGTTGTAATACCTGTCTGGTTTGCCACTATAGGATGAACCACTGGGACCTGAGTTCGGGGAGCTACCTGCTCTAGAGTACGCGTAGCAGGAGTCTGAACCCCTCCTCCAGCCTGAGAAGTGGCTGGTGCTACTGGCAGCAAACCCGCTCTAGTGACACTATCCATAAAGCCTGCCAACTTGACTAGAGCATCCTGGAGATCCGGGGTGAACATGACCCCTCCTGGGACCTGAGCTGGGCCCACTGGAGCTGGAACCTCCTCATCATAGTCAATATGAGGCTCCACATCTGGAACTACTGCCTGGGGCTGAGCTCTGCCCCTACCTCGGCCTCTGGCATGGCCTTGGCCTCTGCCCCTCGCAGGAGCTGTTGCTGGGGGCTCGGGCTGCTGCGTGGTAGAAGAAGAAGCACGTGTTCTCGCCATCTGCGAAAGAACAGAGTAGAAGGACAATCAGTATTTGAAAACAGAATCGCATGACAAGAAAGAACAAAAGCAAAATTTTTCCTAACTCTATAGCCTCTAGGGGATAAATACAGACGTCTTTATACCGATCCCTCAGACTCTACCAAGTTTGTCCGTGAGTAGCGAGACCTATGAGACCTAGAGTTCTGATACCAACTTGTCACGACCCGAATTTTCCCACTATCGGGCGTCGTGATGGCGCCTACTAACGGAGCTAGTCCAGCCAAACATTAAACATACTCTAACCAATCTCAACAATATAATATACTGGAAAACAATTTAATAAATGTGGAAGTATTTAAGTTTAATAAAATAAAATCGATTGCAGAAGTTAATAACACATCACTACCCAAAATTTGGTGTCACTAGCTCACGGGCTACTAAAGAGTATTGCATACAATTCTGAATGAAAGAAAATACATGTGTTTGTCTCGGAACAATGAAAAAAAAACTCAAATAAAGGAAAGGGACTTCGGCCTGCGAACGCTAGATAGGTTACCTCGAGAGTCCCTGGACTAAAGATAGCACCCAGATAAAATCCTACTGTTGTTGTCTGAAAGCTGCTCCTGGATCTATGCACAAAGAAATGCACAGAGTGTAGCATTAGCACAACCGACCCCATGTGCTGGTAAGTGTCTGGCCTAACCCCGGCGAAGTAGTGACGAGGCTAGACAGGACTACCAAATAAACCTGTACAATTCTATATACATATATACAATAGAAGGAGAAGAAATACCGAACTAGGCAGTTAAAGGGAGGGAAACATGTTGTGGGGGAGTACAATCTGAATATAAGATTAATCATAGTAATTAAGAGACAGGGCACAATAATAACTACCAAAGCATTAGAAAATCAATAGTTGCACGGCATCGACCTTCGTGCTTTTACTCTCATCCTCACCCAAAGCAATCGAATAAAATGCACGGCATCACCCTTCGTGCTTTCCCTCACATAACTCTCATGTCATGGCACGGAATGACCCTTCATGCAATATTAGTCAAATCAGATCACGGAATGTCTCTTCGTGCATAAACAATTAAAACATAGCACGGAATGACCCTTCGTGCAAATATAATCAAAAATAGCACGGAATGACCTGTCACGACCCGAATTTCCCACCACCAGGGTCGTGATGGCGCCTACTATCGGAGCTAGGCAATCCAACTATTTAAACATTTCACAAAGTTTTTATCTAGAACAATATGATAAACTAAAATAAATACTTAAAATATATGAAAGACTTTTAACAAAAATGATATCATAATGCGGAAGTTTAAAACATATCTCTACCCAGTATCTGGTGTCACCACTCATGGACTACTAAGGAGTACTAAAAACATCAGTCAGAAAGAAAATACACAAGAGTCTGTCTCGATACAAATAAACAAACTGAAATAACATAGATGAGACTCCAAGCCCGCGAACATCAGCTAAGCTACCTAAGAGTCTCTGGACTGAAGATCGGCTCCCGGTCTAGAACTGCTGCAGCGGTTCAGAAGCTGCCTCCTGATCTGTGCACAAAAAGGCACAGAAGTGTAGCATTAGCACAACCGACCCCATGTGCTAGTAAGTGCCTGGCCTAACCCCGGCGAGGTAGTGACGAGGCTAGACAGGACCTACCACAAACAACCTGTAAAGATATATACAATAACAGGAGAATACGCTAATCTAAACAGTTAAAAGAGGAGGGAAGCATGCTGGGGGGTATAACAGTTCAAATATAGAAGTCAGCTAACAAGAGTGAAAACTGAGCAGGTAATAACTGATAAAGAAATATCGGAAAGCTTAACACACAGAACAATATACTCAGTCCATATTCCCGTTGCGGCGCGCAACCCGATCCTCATCATTTATCACCGTTGCGGCATGTAACCCGATCCTTGATAATTAATCCGTTGTGGCGTGCAACCCGATCCTCAATATTTAACAATAAAACTCACCCAACATCATTCGCAACTCAGGTGCGAGGGGAGTTACATCAAAATAAAATACAAAAGTCCCGACGAGGGAATATATCTAACAATACAAATATCCCCGCAAGGGAGTGTTCAATTTATACCAAAATCCCGGCAAGGGAGATAATCACAGGACTTCCACTTCTAATACTTAGCTACCAACAACTTTAAGTCGATCCAATGCTTCAATAATCTATACAAGTTTTCTAGTTGTCCTCAATCGATCATATTGGTGAACTCAATCAATTTAAGCAACAAATCATACCACATTATTCAATTTGAAGCAATTTAAGACCCACGGCTATGCTAGACTCGGGCGCATAGATAACTGTCACCATACCTATACACCGACTCCACATAGCACATAGCAAATAATGTTCTAATCCTATTCCCTCGAGCCAAAGTTAGATCAAACACTTACCTCGGTCCGGAAATAGCAATCAAGCCTCTAACACCGCCTTTCCTCTAGAATACAACTTCAAAATAACGATATCTAGCCATAATTCGATTCAATAGTATCAATAAGAGCTCAAAACACAATCTCGTAGCCTGGAAATAGAATTCCCATCATTCTTCCAAAAATAGCAAAATCCGACAACGGGCCCACATGGTCCATGCTCGAGGCTCGGACCAAATTCCAATCACCCATAACCCCACGAGTTCAAATATATAATTTATTTTACGATTCGACCCCAAATTGAGGTTGAATTGCCCAAAATTCCCAAAAAACCTAACTCTACCCAAAAGCCCTAAATTCTACTTTGATTTCATGTTTTTAGGCTAGGATTTTAGTGATTAGATGAAAAATTATGAGGAAATGATGTTAAGATTACTTACCCAAAGAGTTATGGAGAAGGAAGCTCTTGAAATTCGTCTATGGAGGGTTTGAGTGAAGGGCTCGTGTGAAAAATGGCAAAAATCCTGAGCACATTGTTCTGTTTTTAACTTAAAATCACTGGAGCATTTTTGGTCTATACGATCATGGGACAACATATGCGATCGCATAGAGTGTGGAAAGTTGGCTTCTGCGATCGCAGAAGAAATCATGTGATCGCGTAGAGGAAGGGAAGCCTGGAATGTTGGGTGAGGTCCAAAGCTATGCGATCGCTTATAGGGGAATGCGATCGCATTGAGGAGTCTGGCTAAGCTATGCGATCGCGTACCAAACAATGCGATCGCATTGAACAAGGTGAGATGGCTAAAAAAGGACTCTATGCGATCGCAGACATGCCTATGCGATCGCATAGAGGAAAAGATCTGTGCAAAATTGCAGAATTTTCTAATGCATTCTAAGTCCAAAAACACTCCGAACCACCCCCGAAATCACTCCCGAACCCTAGGGGCTCCCAACAAACACACACCTAACTAAATATCATCCTACGAACTTTCTCGAGAGATCAAATCGCCAAAATAACATCAAAATCAAAGAATCAAACCCCAAAACTCAAAATTTTCATTTCAAAGTTCATAAGTTCCAACTTTAGCTATTTAGGTCTGAAACACATCAAACAACGTCCGATTTCGACCAAATTTCACAGAAAGCGCTTAACGCATATTTAAGACCTGTACCAGGCGTCGGAACCAAAATACGAGCCTGATACCTATATTTTACAGCTTATTTTCATTTCTATTTTACTTAACAATTTCATAAAACAATTTAACAGAAAAATTCTTTTACTGGGGTTCTGGACCTCGGATTTCGACTCCGGGCACATGCCCGAGTCCCATATTTTTCTATGGACCTCCCGGGACCATCACATCACGGGTTCGGGTTCGGGTCCGTTTACCAAAAATGTTGACCAAAGTCAACTATATCAATATTAATATCATAATTCTTCAAATTTTTCACATAATTCACATATTTTAACATAAAAACTTTCCGGCTTCGCGCCCGGACTGCGCACGCAAATCAAGAAAACCAAAAGTGAGGTTTTCAAGGCCTCAGAAGCACAGAAAAAGGGAGAAATACAGTGATGACCCTTCGGGTCATCACATTCTCCACCTCTAAAACAACCATTCGTCCTCGAACGGACAAAAGAAAGAAGTACCTGAGTCAGGAAATAGATGAGGGTAACGGCTCTGCATATCAGACTCGGACTCCTAGGTCGATGCCTCAGGAGGCTGACCTGTTCACTGAACACGCACTGAAGGAAAACTCTTCGACCTCAACTTTCGGACCTGCCGGTCTAGAAAAGCTACCGGCTCCTCCTTGTAGGACAGATCCTTGTCCAATCGGACAGTGCTGAAATCTAATACGTGGGTAGGAACTCTGTGATACCTCCGGAGCATAGACACATGAAACACTGGATGCACGGTTGACAAGCTAGGTGGTAAGGCAAGCCTATAAGCCACCTCTCCCACGCGATCAAGAATCTCAAATGGACCAATGAACCTAGGGCTAAGCTTGCCCTTCTTCCCAAATCTCATCACNACTGAGCCGAACGGAGCCTGTCTTGAATGATCTTGACCTTGTCCAAGGCCTCCTGGACTAAATCTGTACCCAACAACCGAGCCTCTCCCGGCTCAAACCATCCAACTGGAGACCGACATCACCTACCATATAACGCCTCATAAGGAGCCATCTGAATGATAGATTGGTAACTGTTGTTATAGGCGAACTTTACTAAAGGTAGAAAGTGGTTCCAAGAGCCTCCAAAATCAATAACACAGGCTCGGAGCATATCCTCCAATATCTGAATGGTCCTCTTGGACTGACCATCTGTCTGAGGATGGAATGTTGTACTCAACTGAACCTGGGTGCCTAACTCCTACTAAACTGCTCTCCAAAAGCGCGAGGTAAACTGCGTACCCCGATCCGAAATGATGGATGTCGGTCACACCATGAAGGCGAACAATCTCTCGGATGTAGATCTCAGCAAGCCTCTCTGATGAATAGGTGGTGGCAACAGGAATGAGATGTGCTGACTTGGTCAGCCTATCAACAATGACCCAAATAGCATCAAACTTCTTCCGGGTCACCGGAAGTCCAGTAACGAAGTCCATGGTAATTCACTCCCACTTCCACTCGGGAAGCTCAATCCTCATAAACACACCACCAGGCCTCTGATGTTCATACTTGACCTGCTGACAATTCAAACACCGAGCCACATATGCAACAATGTCCTTCTTCGTCCTACGCCACCAATAATGCTGTCGCAAGTCCTGATACATCTTTGCGGCGCCCGGGTGAATAGAATATCGAGAACTGTGAGCCTTCTCTAAGATCAACTCTCGAATACTATCAACATTGGGAACACATACTCACCCCTGCAACCTCAAAACACCATCCTCATCTAAAGTCACCTTCGTGGCACCTCCACGCTGCACAGTGTCTCTCAGGACACATAAATGAGGATCATCAAACTGCCGATCACGGATACGCTCCAATAATGAAGAACGAGCGACGGTGCAAGCTAAAACTCGGCTAGGCTCAGAAATGTCCAACTTCATAAACCGATTGTCCAAGGCCTGAATATCCAAAGCAAGCGGTCTCTGGCTGACCGAAACATAAGCAAGACTACCCATGCTGTCTGACTTTCTACTCAATGTATCCGCCACCACATTGGCTCTCCCCGGGTTGTACAAAATCGTAACATCATAATCTTTTCATAGATCTAATCATCTCCGCTGCCTCAAATTCAACTCTTTCTGGTTGAACAAGTATTGCAGACTCTTGTGATCAGTGTACACCTCACACGTCACACCATATAAGTAATGCCTCCAAATCTTCAATGCATGAACAATGGCTGCCAACTCTAGATCATGGATTGGGTAATTGTTCTCATGAATCTTCAACTGCCTCGAAGCATAAGCAATGATCCTGCCATCCTGCATCAATACTGCGCCAAGCCCAATACGGGAAGCATCACAATAAACTGTATAAGGCCCTGAACTTGAGGGCAAAACGAAGATCGGTGCCGTAGTCAGAGCTGTTTTGAGCTTCTGAAAGCTCTCCTCGCACTCGTCTGACCACTGGAACTGAGCACCCTTCTGGGTTAACCTGGTCATCGGCGCTGCTATAGATGAGAATCCCTCCACAAATCGACAATAATAACCGGCTAACCCCAAGAAACTCCGAATCTCAGCAGTTAAAGCTGGTCAAGGCCAATTCTTGACTGCCTCAATCTTCTTCGGGTCTACCTGAATGCCTGCTGCTGATACTACATGACCTAGAAATGCAATTGAACTCAACCAGAACTCGCACTTTGAGAACTTGGCATACAAC
>MU789379.1:4522-60829 GCA_026770625.1 Nicotiana glauca
GCCCCATGAAGTGAGAAAATGAGCAAAAATGACATTAAGCCCGAATAAATGAAGGCCACTGCCTTTAGTGGTTTTCGCATATGCAGAAATATAACCGCCTATGTGGTTCCGCTTTTGCGGATTCTTGGCCGCTTTTGCGGTTTTCGTCCATGCCCAGGACTTCCGCTTTTGCGATGCTTTTTCCCGCTTCCGCGGTCCCGCTTCTGCGGACCGCTTGTCGCTTCTGCGATTCCAAACGAACCCAGGCTTTTTGCTTCTGCGGTCATACCTACCGCATCTGCGGTTCCGCATCAGCGGATCAAGGGTCGCTTCTGCGGCTACCTGGGCCTGCCTCCCATTCCGCTTCTGCGAGATAAAGACTTCATCTGCGGTCCCGCTTCTGCGGTCCAAGAACCGCAGATGCGGTTATGACAGAAGCAGCACACTCAGCCCTTCCAAAAATCAAATTTTGATCCGTTAACCACCCGGAATCCACCCGAGGCCCCCGGGACCCCAACCAAACATACCAACCAATCCCAAAACACATTTCGGACTTGCTCGAGGCTTCAAATTACATCAAACAACGCTAAAATCACGAATTACACCCCAAATTCAAGTTTTTGAACTTTAAAATTTCTAACATCTATTTCCAATGTTTAAACCTATCAAATCACGTCCGATTGACCTCAAATTTTGCACACAAGTCATATTTGACATTACGGACCTACTCCAACTTCCGAAATTTGATTCCGACCCCGATATCAAAAAGTCAACTCCCGGTCAAACATTCCAAAAACTTCAACTTTCTATCTTTAGCCAAATGGCTTCAAAATGGTCTACGGACCTCCGAATTCACTTCTGATTGCGCCCTCAACTCCAGAATCACTATACGGAACTATTCACAGTCTCGGAATTCCATACGGACATTGATAACACAAAAATTCTCTTCAAGCCAAACTTATGAAATTTCTTCTAAAATGCCAACTTCCACAATAGGCGCCAAAACGCTCCCAGGTTATTCAAAACCCAATCCGGGCATATGCCCAAGTCCGAAATCATCATACGAACCTGTTGGAACCTTCAGATCCGTATTCCGAGGTCATTTACTTGAAATTCAAATCCTAACTCATTCTTTCAACTTTAAGCTTTCAGAATGAGAGTTCTCTTCCCAAGTCAACTCTGGACTTCTTGAAATTTAATTCCGACCACGCGTACAAGTCATAATACCTGAAATGAAGCTGTTCATGGCCTTCGACTGTTGAACGGAGCACTGGTACTCAAAATGACCGATCGGGTCATTACAGTTCCCTTAGCATATTGTGATGTATTTGCTTTGATTTTGGTTAGATTCGACGTGCGTGGAGGCCGGTTTGTGGGGCAAAGGCATCGCGAGCTAGGGATTTCACCGGTTCGAGGTGAGTAATGCTTGTAAATGATATCCTGAGGGTTTGAAACCCTGGATTTGCACCCATAGTGCTATATTGAGGTGACTTACATGCCGGATAGAGAGTGTAGGGTAGAGCATCGTTGGGTGATTTTGACTTGGTCCATCCCGGTTGTTGATTTTATCGCATATTTCACTATGACTTGTTGTTTTTCACTATGGCTTGGGCTTATTGACATACTTGGGGCTTATTGCCGACTGTTTGAACTCCTTGTGAGCTATCATCACTATTTTTCTGACTATTTGAAATATTATTTGAACTCAGTCCATTTGAATTACACTGTTTCATGAACTCAGCTATATTTTTACTCAACCTTGAGTTTTAACTGATATTTGAACTATTGTTTGAGCTGAGCATTTTTATTTTACTGATGCCCGAGGGGCTTATGATTATTTTTGGACTGATTAAGGCCGAGGGCCATGTGTGAGGATATGATGTGTGATGTGAGGAGGCTTTCAGGCCTCGAGCGATATGTGAGGAGGCTTTCAGGCCTCGAGTGTATTGTGAGAAGGCTTTCAGGCCTCATGTTGATATAGCGCTTGGGCTGTAGGAGCCCCTCCGGAGTCTGCACCCCCACAGTGAGCGCGGGTACCCATCTAGAGCGGATAAATTTTAGACAGTGGTACCCGTGGCATTATTATACGCGTTTTGGTTAGGTAACAATGACTGACCAGCCAAATAACAATGACTGACCGGTGGTAATAATGGCACTGTAATATGCGTGTTGGTCAGGTAACAATGGCTGACCGGTCAGGTAACAATGACTGAACAGGAACATGAATCGTGCCCGAGGGACCGGAACTGTTTTTTGAGATATTGCCCGAGGGGCGAACTTTGATGTGCTCATCTTGCATATTTACTTGTCTTTTTACCTGTTATACTGGGGTATTTTTGCTCGAGGGCAGATTTTTCTGAGCTTATCAACACTAATTGTTTTGAAATCATTTTTGTAATTATTGAAAATACCATTTTCAAAAGAAATTTGAATTGAGCCAAGGTATTTCTAAAGATATCACAGATTTCACTGTTTTTCTCAGAAAATTGTACCCGACTTCTATACAGCTTATTGGTGGTTTTTACGTGATTTCTTGCTGCTCAGTTATTATTTACCTTTATTACTCACTAAGTTGGAGTACTCACTTTACTTCCTGCACCTCGTGTGCAGTTGTAGGTATTTATGCACCCGGTAGCGGGTATTGGCTGTATGACGACGGAGTTGTAGAGGTTTTAGCAAGGTGACTGCCAGCGTTCGCAGCACCCCTGTCCTTTCATGTTATTCATGCATCTTGTTCAGTGTATTTCTAGACTGTATAGTGGAGACTTCATTCTTATAGATGCTCGTGACTTGTGACACCCCGGTCGGGTTGTGTTGGGTTGTAAATACTGGTTATTACTGTCGTTAATCTGTATTTATCTATTCATTTATGTTTAACAATTGTTAAATAGACAAATTGGTTTAGTTGACTGGCCTTGTCTTTACGAGAGGCGCCTTCATGACCGAATTTAGAAATTAGGTCGTGACATGCCTGATAACTTCTCCCAGCTGGTTAAGTTCGGCGAGCCTATATAAGATGAAACAACACTCGTGCATCAAGGTAGAACAAGGCAGCCGGGAAAGCTTGCCCGATCACCATTTATCCCTTTATACAGTTCTGGTGACAGCATCTGATTGAACCTCAAAATTTTCACCTCAAGCACCCATTTACTAGTGTTATTGGTGAAGATGTAGATCCTAAGTTGGTAGATCAATTCCAGAAGTGGTTGTACCATGGTACCGACAAAGGTTCAAAGAGGTTAGTTTGCGCAAATTGACACTTTTATTCCAGTATTCATCTTCTACTATCCACTTCATTCAACAATTCTATTTTAATTTCTATTTGTTTATATAGGAGGAAGGCTCCATATTCTATAAAGGACAACCAAATTAATCCATGGTTATATCTTGGAGTGGAAAAGGTTGACAAGAAGGAGTGGTTCTTTTACCTGGCACACACTGGACAAGTCCTCAATGACTCGGTAAAATTCAATGTATTTGATTTGTAGATATTTTGTAGATAATTTAAATTTCTGATTATAGATGCTTTTCTATTTGTAATGTAATTGTAGTTATTTTTTAGTTTTGTGTAGATTATTTGAATATATCTTGTGGTATAAATGCAATCAGTTTTTGTTGCAGCACATTAATATTATAATGTATTACTTGAGGGAAAGGGGCAAGTATGACCCCCACAACAAGACCAGGTTTACTACAACAGATTGTGTGTTCAAGACTAGGATTGATCAAATTTATGAAAAGTTCCAAAAGTCTCCTCAAGAAAAGAAGTTTTCTGTTGTTAAACCCAAGGACGTTGTAGCAGAATATATTCGGGTATAGACTACTCGCAAATGTTTTATGGGATGAAGTTGATTATGTCATCATGCCCGTCAACATTGTAGAAAAATTCCACTAGGTGTTGGTTGTTTTTGACATTGCAGACAGACAACTTTATGCGTATGATTCCATAGTCTCCTCACACAATAACCCTATTGTTGAATCTTCTGTTGACAAGTTTTCTGTTATTGTCCCTTTGTATTTTTCATGCATCTGTTTTATGGGAAACGTAAAGACATAAACTTCAAGAATACAAAGGCATACATTGAGAAAGCCGTTACCAACCCTCTTAACATTCAGTGGATCATCGGAGAAAAACCACAACAAAGAAGGATCACTGTAACAAAAATCTTCTTTCTTTCTATACATTAACCCTTTTTTTTCAAATCTTTTGGTAAATATTGACATTTTTTTAAATTTTTGCAGCGATTGTGGTGTATTTGTTGCTGCCTTTGCAGAGTATGTTAGTCTTGAAGAGTTATCAATTTCGGCAGAAGACCTTTCTGATATTGACCAACATCGTAGGCGCTATGGAGCGCTACTTTTGGATTATGCTATAAAGAAGCAGGAGCATGGGGTAATTAGTGAAAGTGAGGTGACATACAAATTGGCAAGGAGAAAAGGTGCACTAGCTTTGAATGAGAAAACACGAGTCCATAGGAAGAAGAAGTAGTTGTAATGTTTTGTATGGTACATGTAGTACAATTGTTTAGTTGATGCTAGTTTAGAAGAAAGATGGTAGACAAGTTTTTGAACAATATTGTTGTGTTTTACTTGTAGCAGACTTGCGCTACAATTATAGTAGCCTTTTTTTTTCTTATCCAGTATAGTAGTTCAAATGGAAATATTATGTAGGTTTTATATTCACTTGTTGAATGTTTACAGTACTTGATCTTCATTATTTTAGCATATAAATCCTTTCCAACTGAGTTTTTATACAGTTATTCTGTCGATGCAAAATATGTAGCTATTTTGTTGTTTTTCTCTAGATAAAGTGTGAAAATCAGTAACTAAATATTTTTGTTGATTTTACATTCAATTTGTTGAATTCAAATTGTACCTGATCTACATTATTTTTAGCATATAACTTCTTTCTAGCTTAATTATAATCTAGTTATTATGTCAACTCCAGCTATTACAATTTTTTTGTAGTTGAATTTGTAGATAAGTTGTAGAAAATATGTAACAATGTATTTTGTTGCTTTTATATAAATTTGTTGAATGTAAACAATAGTTTATCTACAATATCTTAGTATATAACTCCTTTCCTACTGATTTATAATGTTGTTATTCTGTCAATTTCAGTTAATGTAATTTTTTTTGTAGTTGTATTGTAGATAAATTGTAAAAAAATATTAACAACTATGTAAAGGATGCTAGAGATAGTAAAAAAGTGGAAGATTATATATATAGAAAAGTCACTTTATGAAAGTATTATCTCAATACAGAAAAATCCTAACTAACTACATTATGATCTTGAAAAACCTCAACAATTACACATCAACTTCTGTTATCCTGAACTCACCAATAATTTTGCTGAAATATTCTGTTAACTACATAAAATTTTATTTCTTTTTGGGTGCATTCTTGCAAGATCTTTTGTTATGCCCTTCTCCTTCGCAGTTGCCACATGAAACCTTGTACTTCTTTGAATTTATTTCATCATATGTTTTGTATATTTATTTATGAGGTCTTCCTGGCTGCCTTTTCCCTCTTGTAGGTGGATTTACTACTTCTTCAGATATATGTTGTGGCACATTCCATTTGCTTTCATTAGGCAGGGGATTTACTGACATTTTATAAGTACGCAAGAGGTTCTTCCTTGTGTAATAAGGAGAACAATATAGTTCAAAAGACTCATCCCTGTATCTTAAAGCAGCCAAAGCATGTGGACAAGAAAGTTCATCAAGCTGGAATTGCCCACAACTACATTTCTTATTTTGAAGACAAACAATATAACGCCTCACACCATCTATTACTGTATGGATGTAGTCTATTGAAGCCCTGACCTACAATTACATTACAAACAAAAAAAGAATTCATATACGGTTAAATAAAAAATATCTAAAAATTATCTAAATTGTCCTGTATAAATTAATTTGATGCAACAAATGATCAGATCTTACTCTAAGCTTGTACGACAATGTTCTATTGTCATCCAACTCTTTGTTGAATTTAAACCCAAGGTATGTGAATGTACCCTTTGCTTTCAATAACTTTTCCTTCGTCCAACGTTCAAGAAGAGTCCTTATTTACTCTAATAGTTCTACTATCGACAAGTCTCTTGCATATTTTGTTACAGCATTCAATGAATCTGCATGTTTGATATCATAGTCCAAGTTTTGTTCACCGTAGCATGTACTCGAGAACATCTATAGTAGCCAATATCGTATAAGTATGCTTTAACACACGGGTAAATCTCTTCAATCTTTGACATCATTTCATTAAATTCATCAAGCGTGTATGATCGAGCCGTGGCAAAGTACAATTCGCTTAACTTTAGATGACCCTTCTTGAACTTTACCCTTATATTTGTCTAAATATGCCACATGCAAGAATAATGTGGCATGCCGGGATAAACAATAGATTTTTCCTTTAAGATACTTTCATTTCGATCCAAAACAACAAACATATTTGGTCTTTCACCATATGCATGTTTGGATTGCTTAAAAAACTACTTCCATGATATGTCATTTCCCGAATCAACAACAACATATGCAAATAGTAATATGGTACCTACATTATGTGAAAAATAGCAATTAATTAGCTGCAGAAAAAATACAGAGGAATATATATACAACAAACTACTACTTTTCTATAATATATCTACAAGTACTACAAAAAACAGACAAGCTACAATATTTCTACAAGATTTATACAATAAACTACAATACTTGCTGAATCCATTGTACTAACTGTTAGCATTATTCCCATGTATGCTGACTTTAAGAAGATCCCATAAACTACTACAACTGGCATATAATATTTCCAACCACTGATTGACGTACAAATCGCAATAAATACATACAAGAAGCAGTCATCGCCCATCTTCTTCAATTTAACTACAGACCCCGGATAAGTCTTCTCCAGAATATACAAAAAACTAGACAATTTGATGTAGGAGTCAGCAGGATGACCTCTCAAAAACTGTAAAGCCTTTTCCTTTGCTCTCCAAGCTTGCAGGTCGGTTAGATTCACGCCGTGTTCGGATAATATGTCAGTTTGTATATCTTTTGGTGTGTAAATTGTCTTAGGATCAGAATATTTTGGAATAACCATGCTTCCAACTATCATGGCAGTAGGTTTGCGTTCTATGAATGTATTGTCCATTAAAGAGCATGTGCGCTGGCGGTTGAAATTTCTAACCTTGAACATTGCAGAATCATTTATGTTAGTTACCTTGAAGTGCCATGTACAGTTTTTACCAATATATATCAGCCACTAGCTACAAAATAAATACAATTTAAACACTGGTTTAAAATGTAGTTTAAGAAAAAAAGAGACTATTTTAGCTTAAACGATCACATTATACAATTTATATACAATATAACTACAATTCATCTACAATACTGATAAACATTATCACAAGAAAAAATAGAAGAAGTAAAACATTACAAATAAACTACAAAATTAAAAAAATAATGATCTTTGACTATTCATATGTTCATACCTTCTAGTACTAGATTTTTTAACCCTGAATTGGAACTTGTGCATGACAGAATAGTGCTTCATTGCAGTTGCAATTATTTGCTTATCTTTGTATACTTATCCTACTTCAATAAAACTTGGTGTACTATCGGTTATTATTATACTTTCATATTCCTCTATAACGGCAGATGTTGGCATATCAAGTAACTTTAGTGTTCCAAACGAACCTACATCAAAATAAAGATAAATACTGTGATGAACAGTTTGTAGGAATTTTGTAGAAATATTGAAATTCTGTATTTTATATTAATTTTTTTAAATGATATATAGTTTTATTGTAGAATAAATGTAGAAATTTTATAGATAATTTGAAAATCCATACTGATATATATATTTAATGTGGCATGTAGTTTATTTGTAGATAAAATATAGATAAGGTGTGGGACATTGATATACAAATAGAATTTGATAGAAAATGTAACAGCATAAACCTGCAACACTGTTCTCATTGGTGATACTCAATTTCATATTGAAATTGCGAACAGTTATACATAGCGAATATTATCCTAAGTTTTTGTTTTCCTTTTTTCGTCTCCATGTATACACGAACACACATATCGTTTCTAATTTCCATTTGAGGAAAATGCTCATTGACAATGTATTTGATTTCTACAATTTTTTCGGATGTATCGATCATTAATTGCTGTGCTATTGTAGAAATCAATAGACTATAACTCGCATCCTCATCGACTATAATGCTATCGACCTGAAATTTTCTAAATCTCCCATAGCTATCCCAATTCCCATTCAATTATAGCATAATTGGAATTTTGAACATAATTGCATTTGTTGCAGAAGAATTATAGAAGATTTAGTCATTTTTTATTTGTGAAATCAGAAAAAAAGTTAAAACACAGTGTATCGCAAAGACAGAGTAGCTAAATTTTGAATAAAAACAACCGATAATTATTAAGGTGCGTGATTTGTGTGGTAAAAAATCTGGGAGAATATTAATTTTCCAATATTAGAGCGCCTAAATAAGGAAGCATACAGTTACAATGATTCCTTATTTAATAAATTGTCCATATTTTGTAGAAATACTACTAGCATGGCAGGTAATATGCAAACTATAAACATATTTGGTAATATAATTTCCTATATGGTATAGGAACAAAAATTTCTCTATAATTAATATCAGATAGAGAGTATAACTATTGTGGAAATTTGCATCTATATCCGCTTTTTGGGTCACGTTTTAACTTGCGCCCGCTTTGCAAAAAAAAAAATTGCAAGCGTACCCACTTTTTTGCAGTATTTCAGCATACGAGGCTGCAGTAGCAAAGCCAATCATGCAAAACTTCAGCATTCTAGTAGCGAGACCTGAAGTAGACCAAGTGTGCTGAAGTTTTGTTCTCTATTTGCTGAACTTAAGCATTCTAGTGCTGAAGTTTGGTTTTCTATTTGATGAAAGCATCTCCTTGGATCTGAAAGCATCTTTGGAAAAAGGATTTTAACTGATCTTTCAACATTTTCTCATCTCCTTGGATTCCAACTCTCATTGCCGAAGCTCTGTTCATTGATTAATTGATTCCTCCTTCCAATTTCAGAGATCTATTTTCTACNATTTTTCACAAAATTATTGCGTCCATATACTGTATAAATATTGTATCTGTTGAAGCCTAGCTTCATTTCCATTACTATTGCCAGGGCTACACCAGTGGTAGCGGTGATAGCCCTTTTTGGTTTTTGGATCGGGGTATTTGCTGTGTTTTTCAGGTAAATTCTCGAAGTTGTTGGAGACAAGTTGGGACCACTAGCAATAGCAAAGAAGAGCAACCTGGACGAGCGTCAGCAAAGAGCGGTGGGTAGCGGTGAGTTAGCATACAACTACATCGAGTACAACAATTCAGCACAGGTTTGGTCCTCGGGACTTGGTACCTCCCGTTCTACTGTTTCCCCTTTTGTGTTAGCTAAATTGTTGTTACTTTAGCTCGCAATAGTTCGATCATTCAACTAGTGTACTTGCAGGTACGTGTTTCCTTCTAGTTTGACTAGTTGTCCGTTGAGCACTAGCGAGTATTCTTTAGATTTGTCGTAGGAGTAGTGGCTGCAGTCTGGAATGATAGATTAAGGGCATGTCCGCGGGTGGGGCAGAGTGTGGGGCCGGGTGCTGGGAGCGGGACAGGAGGCAGGGGAGGTATAGGGGGCAAAAGAGCATATAGGTTGAGAATCGGGACATGGAACATAGGTTCGCTGACGAGTAAGTCTATAGAGTTGGCGAAGATCCTTCAGAAGAGAAAGATTAATATAGCGTGTGTCCAGGAGACTAGGTGGGTCGGAACGAGGGCGATAAATGCGGATGGGTATAAGTTGTGGTACTCTGGAGTCATGAGGGGTAAGAATGGAGTGGGGATCTTGGTAGATAGTCATCTTAGAGAGTCGGTGGTAGAGGTCAGGCGGGTGAATGATAGACTAATGACTATTAAATTAGTAGTGGGTGAGTGTACTTTAAATGTTGTTAGTGCATACGCGCCGCAAGTAGGCTTGGATGAGGAGATTAAAAGGCGCTTTTGGGAGGGGTTGGACGACATCGTTCGTAGTATCCCGCCTTCCGAGAGGTTATTCATAGGAGGAGATTTTAACGGTCATATTGGGTCGTCTGCAGGTGGTTATACGGAGGTTCATGGCGGCTTTGGTTTCGGGGAGCGAAATGGAGGGGGCACTTCGCTGTTGGACTTTGCCAAGGCATTCGATCTAGCGATTGCGAACTCAAGTTTTCCGAAGCGGGAGGAGCATTTGGTTACTTACCAAAGCTCGGTGGCGAAGACTCAGATTGACTATCTCCTCCTCAGAAGGAGCGATAGAAGGTGGTGCGGGGATTGCAAAGTTATCCCAGGTGAGACCCTTGCAACACAACATAGGCTTTTGGTGATGGACTTTGGCATTATGATAAAGAGGAAGAAGAGGTCAATACGAGGCCGCCAGAGGATTAGGTGGGGCGCCTTGACTGAGGATAAAGCTCAGGAGTTGGAAGGAAAGTTATTGGAAATGGGAGCCTGGAGAAGTAGTGGGGAAGCAAACACTATGTGGTCGACGACGGCCGATTGTATAAGGAAGGCGGCGAGAGATGTGTTGGGGTTATCTTCTGGCTGCGCCGGTAGCCATAAAGGAGACTGGTGGTGGAATGCAATTGTCCAAGGTAAAGTGGAAGCGAAGAAGGTAGCTTACTTACGGTTAGTAGGGAGCACGGGCGAGGAGGAGAAGAGAGCGAACATGGAGAGATATAAGGTAGCGAGGAAGGAGGCGAAAATGGCAGTAACGGAGGCTAAGACGACAGCTTTTGCTCGTCTGTATGAAGAACTAGGTAACAAAGGTGGGGAGAAGAAGTTATTCCGACTCGCTAAGCTAAGAGAGAAGGCGGCTCGGGATCTGGACCAGGTGAGGTGCATAAAAGATGAGGACGGCAAAGTTTTGATGGAGGATGACCAGATTAAGAGGAGATGGCAGACATACTTTCATAAACTCCTAAATGAAGAAGGGGATCAGGGTATTGTATTAGGTGGATTGAGGAACACCGACATCCCCCATGAATTAAGTTATTGTAGGGACATTGAGGTCGATGAGGTCATCGAGGCAATGCGTAAGATGAGGGGGGGTAGAGCTACCGGGCCAGACGAAATTCCGGTTGAACTTTGGAGGTGTGTGGGTAGAGCAGGATTGGAATGGCTTACTTGGTTGTATAATGTGATATTCAAGACTAATAGGATGCCTGAAGAGTGGAGGTGGAGTACAATGGTTCCGTTGTATAAGAACAAAGGCGATATCCAGAGCTGTAACAACTATAGAGGTATCAAATTACTGAGTCATACCATGAAAGTCTGGGAGAGAGTGGTAGAGATGAGAGTGCGAAGGACGGTGTCTATCTCAGACAACCAGTTTGGGTTTATGCCGGGGCGGTCTACCACAGAAGCTATCCATCTTATTAGGAGGATGGCAGAACAGTACAGGGATAAGAAGAAGGATCTCCACATGGTGTTTATTGATCTAGAGAAAGCGTACGACAGGGTTCCTAGGGACGTCTTATGGAGCTGCTTAGAGGTTAAAGGGGTTCCGGTAGCCTACATTAGGGCGATTAGAGACATGTATGAAGGAGCTAAGACTCGGGTTAGGACAGTAGGAGGCGATTCCGAGCATTTTCCAGTTGTCACGGGGTTGCACCAAGGGTCTGCACTCAGCCCTTTCCTATTTGCCCTAGTGATGGATGCCATAACGCATCATATTCAAGGAGAGGTGCCATGGTGCATGTTATTTGCTGATGATATAGTCCTAATTGATGAGACACGACGCGACGTCAACGAAAGGCTAGAGGTTTGGAGACATGCCCTTGAGTCTAAAGGTTTCAGGTTGAGCAGGACAAAGACGGAATACCTCGAGTGCAAATTTGGGGAGGGGCCGACGGAAGCAGGAGTGGAAGTGAGGCTTGACTCTCAAATTATCCCTAAGAAGAGTAGTATCAAGTACCTTGGGTCAGTTATTCAGGGGATCGGGGAGATAGACGAGGATGTCACACACCGTATAGGGGTGGGTTGGATGAAGTGGAGGTTAGCGACGGGAGTCCTGTGTGACAAGAAAGTTTCACCGTTACTAAAAGGTAAGTTTTACAAAGCAGTGGTTAGGCCTGCAATGCTGTATGGGACCGAGTGTTGGCCGGTTAAAAAATCACACACCCAGAAGATGAAAGTAGCAGAGATGAGGATGTTGAGGTGGATGTGCGGGCATACAATGATGGATAAGATTAGGAATGAAGACATTCGAGAGAAGGTGGGCGTGGCCCCCATAGAGGACAAGATGCGGGAAGCAAGACTCAGATGGTTCGGGCACATTCAGAGGAGGAGCACTGATGCACCGGTGAGAAGGTGTGAGCGATTGGCTGTGGTGGGCATGGGGAGAGGTAGAGGGAGACCTAAGAAATATTGGGGAGAGGTGATACGACAGGACTTAGCGCGTCTTAGAATTACCGAGGACATGGCCCTGGATAGGGGATTGTGGAGGTCGAGCACTAAAGTTGTAGGTTAGGGGAGTTGTGGATATTTCCACAGTGCACTAGAGTGAGACTAGATAGTTATGAGGTAATCGTAGGATGTTACTGATCAGCTACCGATACAGGGAATTATCTGTTGGATATTAGTATAACTTACATCTATTTCGCATT
Source organism: Nicotiana glauca (assembly GCA_026770625.1). NCBI lineage: Eukaryota > Viridiplantae > Streptophyta > Magnoliopsida > Solanales > Solanaceae > Nicotiana > Nicotiana glauca. The sequence goes on from MU789379.1 coordinate 17,178, forward strand.
TCTTATATTTATTATATTTCTGCGATTTTGTTATTTTGCGTTATGTTGTGTATTTCATGTTAATCTTAGTATGACTCCATTAATAGTACTAACTTATCTTCTCTTGTTGATTTCTTAAGCCGAGGGTCTCCTGGAAACAGCCTCTCTGCCCTCCGGGGTAGGGGTAAGGTCTGCGTACATATTACCCTCCCCAGACCCCACTTGTGGGATTATACTGGGTTGTTGTTGTTGTTGTTGTTGTTGTTTTTGTTTGTAATTGCTGAACTTAAGCATTCTAGTGTTGAAGTTTTGTTCTCTATTTGCTGAACTTAAGCATTTAATGCTGATGTTTTTTTGTCATGGATAAGCTTTTTCAAAAACTTCAGCAGAAGATGCAGAAGTTATTTAGTTCATTTACAAAAACTTCAGCACTAAATAAGCTGAAGTTTTTTTTGTCCTGGATAAGCTTTTATAAAACTTCATCAGAGATGCTGAAGTTATTTAGTTCATTTGTAGAAACTTCAGCTTATTTAGTGCTGAAGTTTTTATACAAAAATGAAAGTTTTAAGACAATTCAAGAAAATTCAGCTATGTAAAAAGAACATAAGAAATTTATATACTACTTATTACAATGACAAAAGCAAGATGTTTTTAATTCTCAAGTCCGATGAAGGATCAAATAAAGTGTGAGAAGCGTGGAACTTCACGTTCTTCAAGTGAACGAATAAATTTACAGAAAATTTCGCCTTCCATAGGTCCGAGTGACAGCTCCAGAATGGCTAGAAGTCTTATTTTTGCACTTCTCCTTTAGTGAATGTACTATCCAACAACTATCCCTCGAGTACGTTTAATATACTTCAGGAATATGTGAAACTTTCCAAGCTGTATCTATGAATATATGTATCACTATATATTCATAGCAGCACCAACAACGACAGAAGAAAGAAGAAGAAGAAAAAAATGAAGAAGGAGAAAGGGGGCTGAAGTTATTTAAAAAGTGGGTACAAATTAAAACTTTTTAAAAAAATGAGTATATGTTAAATGAAGAGGACCAAATAGGACTCCCGATGCAATTTTTACTAACTATTGGGTACAATCGAATCATTATTTTCGATTCGAAGTATCAATATGAAAAATTACTAAAATTATAATAAATGTAAAATTCTAAATCCAGAATATTAAAATTAGAGTGGGTTCAATAATAGGAGCATCAAGATCAAAAAATCTAATTTAAATTCGCCTCTACTTACAATAAAAGAATTTATAATGATATATATAGATTATATCCTGTTGAGACAGCTACAAAAAGTTGCAAAATGCGTTATAGTTGATGTATATCTTGCATCCATCAAAGCATTTAATGGGTGCATCGTACGCTAAAGTTTACCTTGTTTACCATTGGACGTAGAATGGCTACCTTCCCTCATTAGTGACTGTAGCAGAGGAACACCATTATAGATTAGAACTTTAGCTTTTTGTGAAGAAAAAGTATGCGGGGGCGCCTTTGATGCTCTATCATTTGGGCCCTACCCATGCTCCCTATGAGAGTGTGGCCCCCCTCTGCATCTCCAGCTTCCTAAGTTAACTCTTCAACCCCCCAAATTGAATGCACCAACCAAAGCTGAGCTTGCATTTACATTTTACATCCCAATCTTTAAGTCACTCCAAATTTCATTTATCAATTTGTAGCTTACAACATTTTAATTTCTTACTTGGAGGAAAAATTATTCTCCAATGTTTTGAACGTTAGGCATTTGACAATATTTGATTGAAGTTGAAAAGAAACAAGGATTTTGAAAGTTTTGTATTGAAATATGATTAAAGATTTGATGTTAATTCAACTTGTATAACGTTCTACTATTTCAGAATAAAAATTGATTGGTATTTGTTCCCGCTACATAAAAGGGTATGATGAACATATGAGTTCCATTTATATTGAGGGGAGTGGTTACATTATAATGCTCAAGTTAGCGACTGATTCAAATATCAACTAAACTAAAAAGAAATAAATAACTTACAGCTTGTTTGGATGGTTATTATGTATCTATATATGGTCAAAATCAGGCTTGCCGCTTTTTATGACTGATCGATACCGGAACGCGATGAGCCAAAGTTCAGCCTCATATTATATCGAACCATGATGCAAAGTTAGGTTGCCGAGCTCGTGACCCCGAGACCGATTAAGATCGAGATCGACCAAGATCGAGACCAAACAAGATAGAGATCGATGGAAGCTTACCGGGTCGAATAACAGAAAGTCAAAATATTCGCGATCGGGAGAGGATCACGACGCGAATCCCGACACGTATCAAGAAGATGCCGATTAGTTAGCCAATGACAAGATTTCTTACCTCATATAGAACTGTACTTAGAGTAGGATTCCCCTACTATATAAAAGGGAGTCTAATCGTTTGTAAAGATCATCATATTCATGCAATACAAAGCAATATACTGTGATTCTTTAGTTAAGATTGTCTTGTTATTCTATTCTTAAGCAGTTGATACTTATTTGGATCAAGGGTGATTGAACTCGAGGGCCAAGGCTGTCCAATTTGTGTGGTTTGCATTTGTTCTTTAATTGTCTATTTCAATACTAGTTTATTCTTTTCAATTTGTATCAAATTATATCAGGTGTCCTTAAAAACGCGTATAAATTCAATTGTTATCCAATTTTAGGGTAAATAGTTTGGTGCCCACCGTGGGCTAAGGATAATAGTGATTACCTGTGACAAACTTTCGTAACACACACTATTTTACATTTGTTCTTTGAACTATCTTTGATTACATGATCAAAAAATGTCAAACTCTCAGTTAGCACCTTAACACAATGACAATGATCTCGTCCACCACAACGAAAATGAGAATATTGCACCGGAAAACATCGTACCCCCTGTTGGCCTCGATGATAATCTCGCTGTAGATCCAATCGACATCAGTTCACATGTAGGCATCAATGGGAATCTTGCTGTCGATCCCGAAATTAGCGTCTGCGGGGATGCCCGATCAGCTTCAAAGAGCGCACTTGGTGGTGAAGAAGACGGGATCAACCTACGGGTGATCCTCAAAATGTTGCAGTCTCTGTAGGCGGGAATAGCCCAGCTCCCAAACTAGAACCACACACCGAGCAGGGTAGAACTCAAGCCATACCAAAAAATCATATAAAGGGTCGAATTGGTTTCGAGGAAATCGAACGAGAAGGATTCGAAAATCAATCCCGTTTTCATAAAGATGCTCGAAGAATTAACAAAGTGAATCGATACAGGGGAAAAGAAGATCGAGGAAAATGTCAAGAAGATGGAAACCTATAACTCTAGGGTCGACCAAATCCTGGGGCACCACCACTATTGTAAGGACTGGATTCTAAAAAGTTCGTACAAAAAACTTTCATCTCGAATGCGGCACCGAAGCCAATCACCAAGAAATTCCGCATGCCCGAGATTCTTAAGTATAATGGGACAACTGATCCAAATGAACATGTCACCTCCTACACGTGTGCTATCAAAGGAAATGACTTGAAAGATGACGAGATAAAATCCGTCTTGTTGAAGAAATTCGGGGAGACTCTATCGAAGGGTGCTATGATATGGTATCAAGGTCGAAACCAGAAAGTCAGACCTTTTCAAGGTGAGGTAGAAAGGGAACTAAATGCTTAGGGAAGTCGTGTCTCGATTCCAAATGGAATGAATGGACGTGCCACCGGTAGCTGATGATTGGGCTATTCAAGCTTTCACTCAAGGGCTCAACATTTGAATCTCAGTGAATTCACATCAATTAAAGCAGAAGTTGATAGAATACCCAGCCATTACTTGGGCTGATATTCATAATCAGTATCAGTTAAAGATTAGGGTTGAGGACAATCAACTTGGGGCTCCTACAGGGTCCGTTATCCTATCACACCCGTCAATCAAATCAAGAAGGATATTGACTAAGAACCAAGGTCGAACAGGGATCAATATCAACCTTATAATGGAGATCATAATGGTAGCTAATTTGGGAAACTTTTTGCATGGAATGAGAGGAGAAATGATCGAGGTCAAAGTTCACAGGGACTCATGAGTAAAAACGGTTTCGATAGATCTATCGGCCTTAAAGAGGCACAACGATTGTTGGAGTACAACTTTAATGTGGACACGACTGCCATCGTATCGATCATTGGATGTATCAATATATCAAGTGGCCTTGACCTTTGCAAACAGATCCAGCACAAAGGGATCCTAACTAGATATGTAAATATCATGGCTCACATGGCCACCAGACGGAGGATTGTCGACAATTGAGAGAAGAAGTAGCCCATTTGTTCAACGACAGTCGTCTTCGAGAATTTCTAAGTGACCGAGCTAAGAATAACTTCAGAAATAGGGATTCCAACAAAAAAATGGATAAGACGAACCCCAGCACGTCATCCATATGATCATTTAAGGGGTGGATGTTCCTTAGGGTCCGATGATGAAACGCACCAAAGTGTCAACCACAAAAGAAAAATGGATTCGGGATTACGTACTAGAAGGGACTCTATCTATCAATGATGAGGAAGCAGAAGGAATCATGTAACTTCATCATGATGCACTGGTGATTTATGTACTTATGAATAAAACTAGAGTTAAATGTGTGCTAATTGATCCAAGCTCTACTAAAATCATTCGGTCGAGGGTGGTAGAACAACTCAACCTTCAAGACTAGATCGTACATGTGGCCCGAGTGCCTAATGGATTCAACAAGGCTTGAGAAACTACAAAGGGAGAAATAACGTTGCCAGTACCATCCAGGAAACAAAGTTCTATGTGATCGAGGGTGGCATGAGATACAATGCCTTGTTCGGGAGACCATGGATTCATAACATGAGGGATGTACCTTCGACCCTCCACTAGGTATTAAAATTTCCAACATCAGAGGGGATAAAGACGTTTTACGGTAAACATCCGGGTGTGAAGGAGATGTTTTCCATCGATGAGGTAATTTCAATAGCAACACTCTCATCGACAAAGGACGTAGGTTTAAAGCAAAATAGAAATCCAAATAGCAATCATCGATTCCAACTTCGACCTAATCCGACAAGCAAGGATTGACGAAGATGATGACGTCAGGGTTCCTCGATCCTTTATCTCCCCCGATGATTCCGATGCTACCAAGTCAATCATCGAAGAGCTGGAGTAGGTCATGCTGATTGAACATCTGCCCGATCAGAAGGTATACCTGGGCACGGGTGATGTTTTATACTTCAATACCACACAAGAGGGGGGGAGTGATTTGTGTGGTACCCAATTTTTTCATGACTGAACTATAGAAGGACTTGGTTCTTTTATTTGTTCCAACTACTACTATTTGTAGAATAATAAGTAAAGAAATTAAAGAACACAGAGATTTTTACGTAAAAAATACCGGGCTCAAAAGGTGAAAAGACCACGACCTACTACTCAGTAGGATTTTCCCAAACTTCCACTAAAATATCGGAGCCAAAAACTGCATTTACAAAAACTTTTTTGTAAACCTAGGATTAACTCTAATCCCGTTGTGGCACACAGCCTCAGCTGTTGCAAAAACTTCAAGTTCAATCTAACTTGAACACTCTAGGTACCTAATACAATTTCTTTTATAAAAGCTGGAAGGTACAATGTAAAATCACCTACTACAATTGAACTGGAATAAAAGATAGACACTTGGAACTGGTTCTTCTATCTTGTTCAAGTAGCTTCAGGATTGCACGATTGAATCACACATAAATTGCTTGCAAATTCACCTTACTATTTTTCTCTCAATTTAAGTTTAACTTCTGCTCATGTGCATTATTTGTAAAAGAGAACAACACTGATATTTAATGGGTTAGTAATTAGAGATTGACTGGGATACAAATGCTACTATTTTATCGTAGAAGAGTTCTAGTTGATCTCATATTCTAACACTATCCTCTTTCTAAACTGTGTTCTCTTCATGTAAGGAGTCTTTCTCTCCTTATCCAATATGCAACCTTTTCGATCAGATCAAGAGATATTACTTCTGATAAGTTAGATTGATCTCCTTTACGTGCATCTCACATGTTTGGGTTGATCATGATTGTGCTTCACAAGGTAGACCTGGTCTATGTGTCAGTTATTTTGTCATTCTTCAAAACATCACCTTTACTTGGGCCAACAAATTTCTCCTTTTCGATGATGACAAACTCTATGCTTTTACTTACTTGGATCTTGTAAGAACTCAGCTAACCATCAATACAAACTTAGAAAATTCACTTATCATCAAGGACCAAGTTAATTAGGTTATAAATATCACTTATTCAGAATATGTAAAGCACATTATCTCTTCCCCCTTTTGGAATCATCGAAAAGTTGGATACAAAGTATGGGTCCTATATTTTAATAATTACTCATGGCCACTAGGGCAACTGCAAGTGCAATCATGGATTAATCATCAGTAATCAAGCAAACATATTTTAACTATCAAGGAAATATTAACATTTAACAAGAGCAATAGCAGTAGATATCATTGATAGAAGATATGTTGCTACCACAATATACAACTAGAAAGCCAAAAAACATTCAAAACATGAGCAAAAAGAAAGAAAAATCCCTAATCCAGGTCACTGAAGGTAATCGATAGGTTTAGGAGATAAAGGCTAGAATTCCTAAGGCTTAGAAGAGCTAGAGGGTTGGTTTTGGGCTTGGAGAAGATTCAACATATTGTGAAGAATTCCATCATTTTTCTCCTTTTCCCTGGTGAGCTCGGTTCTGAGAGCATCCCTTTCAGATTCCACCTCTGCCACACGAGCCTTTAGCCTAGCTATCTCAGTATCCTTGGCTTTACTTTCCTAAATAAGAGCTATAACTTTATTGTTGATAGGAGTCTTCTTGGATGAACCAGGTTCATTTGGGATGGCATTCAACAAGTAGACACAAGCAAGCAGAGTATTAATGCCAAAGTAGTCCTTTCTTGAGGCCATTTCCCATTTCTTTAGAGGCACATTGCACCTATCCAGAACCATAGTCAGAATAAAGCAATAGGGGGTAGCATGAGCCTTGGAGCAATTGATGACCCTGTCCAGTAGCTTGATGATGAATGAAAGCCAGTTAATTTGCCTTCAACTTTCAAGGCACTCCATCGTAACTTAAGTCCATATAATTTGCAATATGCCTTCTCTCTTGCCTTGGCAGTAGGCACTTGTTGACAAACTCAAAAAAAACTTTGTGATGTGGTTTCATTTCACTCTTGTGCACAAACTTGGCCTAATTCACCTCTACAACATCACAAATTCTCCTAGTGATTGTAAGGGCAGATTGAAGTGAATCCAGACTTGGACATCTCTGTCTTGTGTAATCATCGTATCCCTCAGCAGGGATGTCTAGTATCTCTCCCAGTTTCTCTGCATCAAATGACACTTGAACTTCTTAGACTTTTCTTGTCACCTTGCCATATTTGATTTCAGCATTTGCCATGAATTCAAAGATTTCATTTATGGCCAATCTCCCATCCATCAGAAGGACCATGTCCTTCCAGCCCTGAATAGCCAATGTGTTAATCAAACGAACCATCCCTGGTTCCACCAAATCTTTCAGCAATCTTCCCTTAAAAATTTTTCTTTTGGCAAACATGTCAAGCTTGTCTTGTTCACCATCAGACTTATTTTCTTCTTCACCACTCTATTCCTCATCTTTAGAAAGTCTAACTTGTTTACTTTTCACTGCAGATGTTGTCCATTGGAAGATTAAGGTTCAACAGCCTCAGACATAGAGGAAGACTTCTTAGAAGATGTCTTGGGCTTTTTGGGCTTAGGGATCTGAACCTCCACTGCATTAACTTTCTCTTGATGGACCTGTTCAATATCTTCACCATCAACAGCTGCTGAGGACTCTGCAAACTTACCATTTCCTTTATCCATCCTTTTCTTATTACTTTTAGCTAAAGCTTTTTGTAGATCACTCTTACTCTATTTCACCCTGCTTCTTATGGCTCTTCCCTTTGGCAAGGAAGTTTCAGTAGGTGTTGGTGAGACAACCTTTCATTTCTTGGAAAGTTTAGGAGCACTGGGGACTTTGTTGTGGGAGTTATCCTCATCTTTAGATCGTAACTCGCACCTACCTTTTTCAAGAGGTCTGCTAGGGTCTCTTCAACTGATGAACCAAGTTTATCTCCCTGTGAACTTAGATAACTAACCCTTCAGCAGCTTTACCAGAACCACTTCCCCCTAACTTCTTGCCACATTCTTCAATATTTTCTTGTACCACCCCACAAATAGCAAGTACAGACAATCCAGCAGTGGGTGAATGATTAACCACTCCTTTCCCTTTTCCCCTCACTTCTCCACATTCACCCTCTCTCTCTCTCTCTCTCGCTCTCACTCTCTCTCTTTTTAACAAATTTCATTTTTCCACCACTCCTACCTACTTCAGGTAATCTCACATCCTTTATAGGTCAAACCAACACAAACCAATGTTCTACATTTTTAGCTAGAGAAGAACTTACCTTAGAAGGGGATTTCTGAAGACCCAGGTCCTTCCCCCTCACTAGCAGATTGGTACGAATCAGAATCAGAGTTAGAATTAGATTCTTGAGCCTGACTTGCCTTTAATTTCTCATTCAATTTCTTTGAGAGAGCACCAGATGCCACTATTTTGCGAGTACTCATTTATACTCTTCTTAGCCTAGGTTTGGGAGTCGTGCTAGGTGAATGAGGGGTAGATGAATGTGGGTTATGGATGAGTTCAAGGGTTGTCTTGTGGGTTTGTCATTTTAGCTGATTTCTTAAGAGAATTGGTGAGTTAGAACTTTGGAGAAGAAAGCAATTGATAGTGAAGAGGGTTTTTGATGATTTTTAATTATGAGGGCGGAGGAAGGTAATAATGAGTATTTAAAGGAAAAACTCATTTAATGAATAACGGTAGCTTTAGCGGTCAATTAGAGGTCTAATCAACCTAAAATTTGTAGGTCGAACGAACGGTTAAGATTCCCTAGATTTTATGAAATTTTCGTGGTTAGAATTCTAATGAGGACAGAACTAGTTCAAAACCAAATGGATAGGATTTTCTAGGGAGTTGAACAATTTTAGGACTCTACTCATGATTTAAATATTTATATTTCTAATTGTGCAGAGTATAGAAAACATACCTTGGCATTTAAATGAACCAATACTGATGAACCATGTTCTTCATTTAGAATTCTCTTGACCATGCCTCAATTTACCACAATAGAATTTTTTTTTATTAGAGATCAGTGAGTCATATTAACACATGTCATAGGAGTATACTATTTACAGTATGAAGCTGAGTAAAAATTAATCTAGATATTTCACAAGTTCAGATTTTCTAGCCAAAAAAAATTATCATTTCATTTTTTTTTCATTTTTTTGTTATTTCTGAGCTGGTCCTATTAGGTGATCTTAAACATTCCTAATTCCAACCTGTTCTTTTCAAAGTTTTGTCGACTAAGTGCTTTAGTAAAGATGTCAGCAATTTGTTTATGAGTAGCACAAAATTCTATAGTAATCAATCCTTTCTCATAGTTATCTCTTAAGAAGTGATGTCTAACATCTATGTGCTTAGTCCTATTATGATTAACAGGGTTCTTTATCATACTTATATCACTTATGTTATCACGGAAGATAGGAATGCAACCAATGCCAAAATCTATCAGCTGCTATTGGATCCACAACAATTGAGCACAACAAGAGGCAGTATCAACATATTCAACCTCAGCAGTAGATAAGGCCACTGAATTCTATTTTTTAGCAGCCTATGATACAAGACATGAACCAACAAAATGAGCCATACCTGAGGTGCTCTTCCAATCCACAAAGAAACCTGCATAGTCAGCATCAACATACCCTACTAGATTGAAATTACTACCTTTAGGGTACCGAAGACACAGACCAGTACTGCCTTTCAAATATCTCAGTATCCTCTTTACAACAGTCAAGTGATATTCCTTAGGATTTGCCTTAAAACAAGCACAAAGTCCTACACTGAATACTATGTCAGGTCTCCTAGCAGTAAGATACAAAAGTGAACCAATCATACCCCTATACAACTTTTGATCAACAGATGAACCAGGTTCATCTATGTCTAATTTAGTAGTTGTTGCAATGGGAGTGTCTATTTCCTTTGATTCATCCATTTTAAAGTTTTTGATCAACTCTTTTGCATATTTCTGCGGATGGATCATAGTTCCATTTGGGTTTTTTTTGATCTGTAAGCCTAAGAAAAAGTTAAGCTCACCCATCGTACTCATTTCAAACTCACTTCCCATTAATTTGGCAAAATCCTTGCATAGTTTGTCAGTGGTTGCCCCAAAGATTATGTCATCAACATATATTTGTACCACAAAAAGATCCTTACCTTTTTCCCTTAGGAATAAAGTACTGTCGATTTTACCTCTTTTGTAGCCATATTCAAGAAGGAATTTGGACAGTCGTTCATACCATGCTCTAGGAGTCTGCTTGAGTCCATAGAGAGCCTTGTCTAATTTGTACACATGTTCCGGACATTCCTTGCTCTCAAACCCTGGAGGTTGTTTAATAAACACTTCTTATTTTAGGTAGCTATTCAGGAAGGCACTTTTGACATCCATCTGATGAAGACTGAATTCCATGTGTACTGCAAAGGCTTTGAGGAGTCTTATGCCTCCAGTCTTGAAACTGGACCAAAGGTCTCATCATAATCTATACCCTCCTCTTGGCTATAACCTTGGACCACCAGTCTTGCATTGTTCCTTGTAATTGTTCCATTTTCATCAAGCTTGTTTCTGAAGACCCATTTTGTGCCAATTACTGATCTGTCCTTGGGTCTTGGAACTAGATGCCAAACTTGAATTCTCTCAAACTAATTGAGTTCATCTTGCATTGCATTTACCCAATCTGCATCCTGCAAAACCTCAACAACATTTTAGGTTCAATAAGAGATAGGAAAGCATAAAAAGCACACAGATTCTTTAATTGTGATCTAGTTTTAACTCCAGAGGTTGGATCAGTGATTATGTTCTCAATGGGATGAGAACTTTGATACTTGTGAGGTTTCACAACCAACTGATTTCTGCTTTATGTTTCTCCCATGTTCTGTTGCTGAGGAACAGGGTCATGAACATATTCCTTTTGGGTTGAACCTATTTTTTCTTCCTATTAGTTCATTCAGCCTTTTCCTTCTTCCATTCAAGTTGCCACTGGGGATAATTCTTGATTATGTGACCAGTCTTGCCACATTTGTAGCAACCCTTGTTGCTCTATTTCTTAGGAGCCCTTGGTTTGTTGAAGGTTGTACCTCTTGAAGAACCCTTTCCTCTCATCACGTACTTTTTGAAATCCCTTGTGATCATGGCCACTTCATCATCCTCTAGGTCTACACCTTAAGCTATTATGAGAGCCAGACCACTTTCCTTCTTGGGTGCATCCATTTTCAAGGTTTGCCTTCTCAGTTCATAGGCAGTGAGATTTCCAATTAGTTTATCCAACTTGAGAGTAGCAATGTTCTTTGATTCCAGAATAGTAGTGATTTTGCTTTCCCAATTTAATGGTAAGACCCTTATCAAGATTTTCTCAACCTTGTATTCTTCAAGGATAATTCTTCCAAGCTATTTACGTTCATTTGTTAGTGTTGTGAACCTTGTGAATATCTCCTGGATAGTTTCTCCTTCCTTCATAGTGAAATTCTCATATTGAGAATATAGCAATGTTCCTCCTGATCTCTTTACTTGAGGAGTTCCTTCATGAGACACTTGTAAAGTGTCCCATATCTCCTTAGCAGTGGTGCAGCTTTGAATCCTACTGTACTCGTCTGGACCTAGTCCACACACAAGTCATTTCTTGGCCTTGGCATTCTTTTCCCATTTCTTCAAATCTTTAGCAGTGCAGTCAACTCTTGTCTTTGGCACGTCGTCTCCTTCAACATTCTTCTTTGTAGTAGCCAGGGGAATATCAGTGACTATGTACCAGAGTTCATAGTCTTCTCCTATGATGTGATCTCTCATCCCGTTCTTACACAAAGAATAGTACTAACAATTAAAGAGTGAGGGCCTAGCAGTGGATTGCCCTTCCCGGTTTCCAGGTGGTGCACTCATCTTGATCTTTTCCTAAGGTTTTAACCTCTTCAAGGATAACCTGCTTTGATACCAATTGATGTTTTATACTTCAATACCACACAAGAGGGGTGGGGGTTGATTTGTGGGGTACCCAATTTTTGCTTGATTGAACTATAGAATGACATGGTTCTTCTATGTATTCCAACTACTACTGTTTGCAGAATAATAAGTAAAGAAAATAAAGAGCACAGAGATATTACATGGAAAACACCTAGCTCAAAAGGTGAAAAAACCACGATCTACTACTCAGTAGGATTTTCCCAAACTTCCAATAAAATCATGGATCCAAAAACTACATTTACAAAAACTCTTTTGTAAACCTAGGATTAACTATGATTCCATTGTGCCACACCGCCTTAACTGTTGCGACAACTTCATGCTAACTCTAACTTGGGCCAACAACGAGGTTAACTCCTAAGCTGAGAAAAAACTCATTCACTTTTTTATAGCTAATATGGATTGTTTTGCTTGGTCCCATATCGATATGATAGGGATCCCACCAGACATCACTACTCACAAGCTGAGTTTGGACCTGAGATTCCATTTGGTAAAGTAAAAAAGGAGACCCCAGTCCAAGATCAAGCATGACTTAATCAAGGACGAGGTAACTAAACTACTTAAAATAAGGTCCATATGAGAGGTCTAATAACCGGAATGGTTCGCAAACGTAGTAGTAGTCCCCAAAAAGGGGAACAAACTAAGAATGTGTGTTGAATATAAAGACTTGAATAAGGCATAACCCAAAGATTCTTTCCCTTTGCCTAACATTGATCGCATGATCGATGCCAAGGCTGTCCACGAGACCCTCATTTTTCTCGATGCCTATTATGGGTACAACCAAACATAGATGAACCCAGATGACCAAGAAAAAACCTCTTTTATCACTAATTATGGCACATATTGCTATAACGTAATGCCTTTTGGATTAAAAAATGTCGGTGCCACTTATCGAATAGTAAACCGAATGTTCGAAGAACAAATAGGAAAAACTATGAAAGTTTATATTGACGATATGCTAGTTAAGTCCCTGCGAGCAGAGGACCATTTAAGGCATTTGTAGGAAACCTTCAGTATATTGAAGAAGTACAATGTGCATTCGGGTAGGTCCTAGCAAGTTTCTCTGATTCATTGTATCCTATCGAGTGATCGATATCAACCCCGACAAGATTAAAGCTATCGAGGATATCACAGTAATGGATAATGTGAAGGCTGTAAAAAGGCTAACCGGACGCATTACGACCCTGGGGCAATTCATCTCGAGGTCGTCCGATAAAAGTCATGAATTTTTCTCATTGATGAAAATGAAAAATAGCTTCACATGGGCTCCAGAATGTCAGTGGGCTTTAGAGGAACTTAAGCGATACTTATCAAGCCCACCATTGATTCACACGCCAAGGGCGGACGAACGACTGTACTTGTACCTAGTGGTGTAAAAAATAATGGTTAGTGGAGTCTTAGTCAGAGAAGTACAAGTTAAGCAATTTCTAATTTTTTATGTCTGTAGGACCTTTTGTGAGGCCAAAACTAGATACCCTTACCTAAAAAAATTGGCACTCGCTATGCTAAGTGCCTCTAGAAAACTGTAACCATATTTTCAGTGCCACCCTATATGTGTTGTGAAAACCTAACCATTGCAAAATATCATGAATAAACCTAAATCCTCGGGATGATTGGCCAAATGTGCCGTAGAAATCAGCGGATACGATATCGAATATCAACCCCGAACGACCATCAAATCTCAAATTTTGGCAGATTTCATGGCTAATTTTACGCCGACCCCAATACCCTAAGTTGAAAGGTAGTTGTTGGTAAACTCGGGAATGTCTTCGTGGATTTGGACCCTCTTTACGAATGGTGCCTCGAACGTGAAGGGGTCCAGACATGGTATTGTGCTGAAGCCGCCCACGGGCAATATAGTTTGGTAATCTATTAGAATAGTAAATTTGACTAACAATGAGTCCAAATATAAGGTCATGATTTCAGGTCTCGAACTAGTCAAAGGCTTGGGAGCGGACTTAATCAAAGCTAAGTGTGACTCCCTCCTTGTGGTAAACTAAGTAAACAGAATGTTCGAGGTTAGGGAAGAACATATGCAAAGGTACTTGGACATGCTACAAGTAACGTTGCATCGTTTCAAAGAACGGACTTTGCAGTACGTTCCCCAAGATCAAAATAGTAAAGCCGATGCCCTTATAAACTTATGGTCTTCAGTCGAAGATGACAAACTTAACTCGGGGGCAGTCATACGGCTCATAAGATTCGTAGTAGAAGAAGGTCACACTGAAATAAACTCCACAAACTTAACTTGGGATTGGAGAAATGAATATATAGAGTATTTGAAGATGGGGAAACTTCCCTCAGATCCAAAGGAATCGAGGGCCTTGCTCACAAAGGAATCCCGATTTAGCTTGTCTGAGGACAGAACCTTGCTTAGGAGAATGTTCGATGGTCTGTTACCGGTATGTATGGGACCAAGAGATACCGAGTATATTTTTAGAGAAGTCCACGAAAGCATGTGCGAGAACTATTCTGGCACCGAATCATTGGTTCAAAGGTAATCAGAGCCGTATATTACTGGGTCGATATAAAAAAAGATGCAAAGAAGTTTGTGAAAAAATGTGATAAGTGCTAAAGAAATGGTCTGATGATTTATCAATCGGGGGAGCTGCTGCTGTCAGTTTTATTACCGTGGTCGTTCATGAAATGGGGGATGGACATCGTCGGCCCTCTTCCATCAGCATCAGGTAATGCTTAATTTGTTATGTTTATAAATGACTATTTCTTTGAGTGGGTTGAAACACATGCATACCAGAAGATCAGTGAGAAGGAAGTCATTGACTTTATTTGGGACCACATCATATGTCGATTCGGGATACCATCCGAAATTTCATGCGACAATAAAAAATAGTTTATCAATAGCAAAGTGACAAAATTTCTCGAAGACCATATGATCAAAAGAATCTTATCAACACCTTATCACCCTAGTGGAAATGGACAAGCTGAATCGACCAATAAAAACCATAATCCTATACATCAAGAAAAAGTTGGTTGACACCAAGGGGAAATGGAGAGAGATGCTGCCCGAAGTTCTTTGGGAATATCGTACAACTTCGAAGTCCAATACTGGGTCCACCCTATTCTCATTAAGTTATGGTACTGAGTCTTTAATACCAATCGAAGTCGGGGAGACAAGTATCAAATTACGATATGCAATAAAGGAATCGAATGATGAAGCCATACTAGCTTGGAGCAATAGGATGAAGGGCATAAAGGTTCCCTTGTTTGACTGGCCGTCCAAAAGAAACAAACTCAACCATATCCAACAATCCATGGATATCGACCACCTCTTGAGGACCCTCGCAAGAGAGACCTTCCAACATATTAGCCTCACAGGTCGTGGCATCCGAAATCTGAGGGGACCCAGAAATATCATTTACATCGAGCTCATCCCTAGGAATAGCTTCTGCAACTCGGGAAGCCTCCCCCCGTCTCTCTTTCTTGACCATCATTGCCTGGGATGGAGTGTCATCAACTCTTTCGGCTCGGGAACCTCTGGCAAATCTCCCTCGTCAACCTCCTCCAGTTCGTACGGCTTTTTTATCGAAGCACCAGCCCGCACATGGGCTACCAGATTTGATTCTTCTTCTTGTTCATTTTCGGACTTATCCCTTCGCTGACGGGCTGAGTCCAAAGATAGAGAGATGGTGCTCCCCTTGGGTTCACGGGCTCGCCTATTCTTTGGATTTTGCTTTTTCATGTTTAGGGAATTCGGAGCCCTTCTCTTCTTCTCTTTAGCCTGCTTCGGAGCAGGTGGTTAGGAAATGATTTCTTCTTTAGATGGGGGCCTCATTTCCACATCTTTTACGAGGCCTGCGAAGGAAAAAAGATGTCATGACCGCAGTTCGCCCTCCGTGAACTATCGTGACCGCACCAAGTCTTTATGACTAGGTAAGCCTAACAATTGCGGAAAAAGAAAAAAAATACATAAAACAAATAATACTACGGAATAATATAATGAAAGTTTAGGATGCCGCTTGGCATATACGAATATCACTCTGAAACTGGACAATTCCCAAAACCCGGAAACCCATGAATCACAAGCTATGGATACTAAATTGTGTTGTAACTCCAGAAGGTCTAAATCAAAATAAGTACAGAAGGGATAAAACTATAAAAGAGAATGGAAAGGGACTCCTCGGTCTACGGACACGTCAGATATACCTTGAAGTCATTAGAGAATTGCCTCGCCTCAAGGGTGGTAGGGCTAATTCGAACTACCTGGATCTACATACGAAAAACATGTGCAGGAAAGGGCATGAGTACACCAAAGTGGTACCCAGTAAGTGCCAAGTCTAACCTTAGTCGAGTAATGAAGAAGAAGGTCAGGGCCCTACTGTTCATCTACAATAATACATAAGGAAAAGAAACAGTAGTAACTCTAAAGGGTAATAAGAATAGCAACAACTATAACAGAAACAATAATCACAGAAGGAATACAGCTCAACACAGAGATAACAACCGGGGATCTCCCAAGATACCGTCCTGTAGTCCAAAATATAAATATCCAGTGGATCTCCCGGGATACCGTCCCTTTGTCCAACTAATAGTGCGCGAGGATCTACCAAAATTCCGATCTATAGTCCCAAATGTAAATACCCAGTACTGGTGGAATCTACCGGTTGCAGTCCCGTAGTTCAAATATAAAAGTGTAGGCGGATCTTATGGAATACAAAACCGTAGTCCCAAAGCAAACATGCAGGGGGATTTTCTGGGATACCGTCCCAGAGTCCCAAAGTAAACACACAGCAGCAATACGAAGAATATTCAATTAAGTCCAAATTACATACCAAGGTAAACAAGTATTTCTAACCTAGCATGCTGCATAGAATTAAAATAAAGCAGTTTGAGAAAGTAAGGCAATTAAGTCAACTAGACATGCTCCCTTAGCTAACAGTAGGATTAAATTGCAGGTAGCATAAATAGGAAAGAAAACTCAGTTATAGTTCTCAATGAAAACAAGATTTTTTGACAATTAACACATGTAGGCACTTGTCACCTCACGTACAAGGTATTTCATATATCAACAATGCCGAAATCCTATGGGGAGTTCCCCCACGCAAGGTTAGGCAAGCCACTTACCTCGAACCAGCTCAATAAACTCAAAACCACATTCTTGCCACAAGTATCCGACTCCAAATGGCCTAAAACTATTCGAAGTAATTGCATAATGTAAATAACACTTCAAGTAACTAATCCAACTAATTAATTCTAAGCTAATACACGAAATTAGGAAAAATGACCAAAATACCTCCCATGGACAACGTCTCGGAATCTAGTAAAATTTATGAATTCGGAATCCTCACACTATAATAAGTTCAATCATACAAAAAGTACCAAAATTGGACCTCAAATGGTCGCTCAAATCACCACTCAAAGCTCTCCAATTAACAAAGCCCTAACCCCCAATTTACCACTGATTTCTCCCTTAAATTTCATGCTAACAACGATAAAAATCAATATTATAACAATCTTAGGAACCAAGGACCTTACCTCAATGAATCACTCTGAAAATCTCCCTCAAAATTGCTCCCAAAAGCTTCTTTCCATTTGAAAGGTTATGAAAAATAGCCCAAATTCGTGAAGGGCGAAATATATATGTTCTGACCCAGCAAAACCGCATCTGTGGTCCAATTATTGCACCTGCGGACCCGCAGCTGCGGTCCCAGGTGCACATATGCAGTTCTTCACTTATCCGCCAGCCACTGCACCTGCGATGACCTTTACCCACCTGTGCCTTTGCAGATGTGACCAAATTTCAGCATCTGCGGCTCCAGCCTTTCTTCCTCTTGGCCGCATCTATGGCTTCACTTTTGCTTATGCGTGCTCGCACCTGTGGTCCCCAAACCTGCGTGTGCGGTTATGACAGCAAACTCAGCAGCTTCAGCTGCAAATTCCCAACTATAAATTTCCCGTTAACCATACAAAATTACCCCGACGCCCCTTAGACCTCAACCACAAGCACGAACAAGTCATATACCACTATCCCAACTCATTCAAATCTTCAAAATACCTTAAACAACATCGAATCAACTAAATAATATCGGATTCAAGCCTAAGGTTCCAAAAATATTCCGAATTCTTGCTTTTGAACAAAAGGTTTATCGAACCTCGTTCGAATGACCTGATATTTTGCACACACGTTACATTGACACAACGAACCTACTGAAACTTTCAAAATTCCATTCTGATCCCGATATCAAAATCTCACTATCAAACCAAAAACTTTAAAAATTCGACTTTTGACATTTCAATCCTAATTAAGCTACGAACCTCCAAAATTTAATCCGAACACACTCCTAAACGCAAAATCACCCAACGAAGCTAACATAACCAATAGAATTCTATTCCGAGGCCGTTTTCACACTGCTCTGACTATGGTCCAAATTCTAAAACTTAATCTCTCTTTTAGTGACTGTGTCCCAAAACAGTTTAAAATTCAAAACAAAACATCCCAGCAAATCAAAATAGCAAAAACAACCACGGTGACTGCAATTAATAGGGCATCGAGGCCTAAATTCTTAAAACGACTGGCCGGGTCATTGCATCCGCCCACACTTAAACATTGATTTGTCCTCGAACAAGCATAGAGGCATACCTGAAGTAGTTAAAAAATGTGGGTAACGGCTACGCATATCTTGCTCAGTCTCCAAGGTCGCCTCCTCGACTGGCTAACCTCGCCACTGCACCTTTACTGATGCAATGTTCTTTAATCTTAGCTTCTGAACCTGCATTTCCAATATTGCCACCAGCTCCTCAACATAAGATAGATCCTTGTTTAACTGTATTGAACTGAAATCCAACATGTGCGACAGATCACCGTGATACCTCCGGAGCATCGAAACATGAAATTCCAGATGAACTCCTGCCAAGCTGAGAGGTAAGACAAGCTTATAAGCAACCTCCCCAACACGCCTCAATGTCTAAAAAGGGCCAATAAACGATGAACTCAACTTCCATTTCTTCACAAATCTCATAACGCCCTTCATAGGTGAAACCCGAAGCAAGACCTACTCTCAAACCATGTAGGAAACCTTACGAACCTTCCAGTCCGCATAACTCTTCTGTTTGGACTGGGCTGTGTGAACTTTATCCTGAATCACCTTAACCTTCTCCAAAGCATCCTGAACCAAGTTTGTGCCCAATAATCTATCCTCACCCGGCTCGAACCAACCCATCGGAGATATACACCGACTACTATATAAAGCCTCATACGATGCCATCTGAATGCTGGGTTGATAACTGTTGTTGTGGGCAAACTCTGCCAATGGAAAAAATTGATCCCAAGACCCTCCATTCTCAATAACAATCGCACAGAGAATATCCTCAAGAATCTGAATAGTGCGGTCGGATTGTTTGTCCGTCTGAGGGTGAAATGCCGTGCTCAACTCCACCTGAGTACCCAACTCATGTTGTAGGGCCCTCCAGAACCGTGATGTGAACTGAGAGCCTCTATATAAGATTATGGAAACTGGAATACCATGTAGACGGACAATCTCCCGGATATAAATCTCCACCAACTGCTTCGAAGAATAGGTAGTACACACAGAAATGAAATGTGCGGACTTGGTAAGCTGATCCACAATCACCCAAATGGCATCAAACATTCTCAGAGCCCATGGGATCCCAACTATGAAGTCCATGGTGATCCCCTCCCACTTCCACTCTGGAATCTCTATCTGCCGAAGCAACCCACCCGGTCTCTGGTGCTCATACTTCACTTGTTGAAAATTGAGGCATCGAGCTACAAACCCAACTATATCCTTCTTTATCTGCCTCCACTAATAGTTCTATCTCAAATCCTGCTACATATTCAAGTCACCAGTATGGATAGAATAACGCAAACTATGGGCCTTCTCTAGAATTAACTCTCGAAGCCCGTCAACATTGGGTATAAAAACCCGACCCTACATCTTCAATATCTCGTCATCACCAATAGTCACATCTCTAGCATCGCCATGAAGAACCTTGTCCTTGATTACAACCAAATGAGGGTCATGAAACTGGCACTCCCGGATACGATCAAACAAAGAAGACCAGGAAACCAGACAAGCAAGGATCCGTCTGGGCTCCGAAAGGTCCAATCTCACAAATTGACTCGCTGAGGCCTGAACATCCATCACCATGGGCCTCTTAGCTGCTGGTAAATAAGCCGAACTCTCCAAACTCTCTGCCTGGCAACTCAACGCATCGACTACTACATTGGCCTTGCCTAGTGATACAAAATAGTGATATCATAGTCCTTCAGCAGTTCTACCCACCTTATCTGGTGCAAATTAAGATCCTTTTGCTTGAATATATGCTGCAAACTCCAATGATAAGTGTAAATCTCACAAAGCACACAGTACAAATAATGATGCCAGATCTTCATGGCATGAACAATAGAAGCTAACTCGAGATCATTGACAGGATAATTCTTCTCATGTACCTTCAACTGTTTGGATGCGTAGGCAATCACCCTACTGTGCTGCATCATTACCAATCCAAGGCCAATACTTGAGGCGTCATAATAGATAGTATAAGACCCTTAACCAGTAGGAAATATCAAAACTAGGGCTGTAGTCTAACCTGTCTTGAGCTTGTGAAAGCTCGCCTCACACTCTTCTGTCCACTAGAACGGAGCACACTTCTGGGTCAGCCTGGTCATAGGTGCTGTAATAGACAAAAACCCCTCAACAAATTGATGGTAATAACCAACCAAGACAAGAAAACTACAGATCTACGTAGCTGAGGATGGTCTGGGCCAACTCTTAGCTGCTTCCAGTTTCTTCGGATCCATCTTTATCCCCTTACTAGATACCACGTGAGCCATGAACACCACAGAATTCAACCAAAACTCGCATTTCAAACTTTTCATATAACTTCTTTTCTCTCATAGTTTGAAGCACTGTCCTTAGGTGCCGCTCATGATCTTCTTAACTCCGAGAGTGTACCAGAATATCATTAATAAAGAGAATGATGAACGAGTGAAGATGTGGCCGAAACACACTGTGCGTCAAATGCATGAAGGCTGATTGGGCATTGGTCAGCCCAAATGACATAACAAGGAACTCGTACTGACTATACCGAGTCCTGAAAGTAGTCTTCGAGATATGTGGCTCCTGAATCTTCAATTGATGGTAACCTGAACGCAAGTCAATCTTAGAAAACATGCGCGAACCCTGAAGATTGTCAAACAAATCATCAATACAGGATAAAGGATAATAGTT
This sequence comes from Nicotiana glauca, assembly GCA_026770625.1. NCBI lineage: Eukaryota > Viridiplantae > Streptophyta > Magnoliopsida > Solanales > Solanaceae > Nicotiana > Nicotiana glauca. Next base: position 38,480 of record MU789379.1, read on the forward strand.
CTTCACTGTAACTTTGTTCAACTGGCGATAATCAATACATATACGCATAGAACCATCCTTCTTCTTAACTAACAAGACAGGAGCAACCCAAGGTAGCAACCCAAGGTGATACACTTGGCCGAATAAAAGCCTTATCAAGCAATTCCTGTAACTGATCCTTTACCTTCTTCAATTCAACTCAGGAGGAGCCATACGATACGGAAGAATAGAAATGGGTTGAGTGCCCGGCAATAGATCAATGCAAAAATCAATATCTCTATCGGGCAGCATGCCTGGAAGATCAATTGGAAATACATCAGAGAAACACCGTACTACTAGGACTGAATCAACTGGAGCGTTATCGATACTGACATCTCTCACATAAGCTAGATACGCATCATACCCCTTCTCAACCATTCACTGAGCCTTAAGGAAAGAAATAACTCTACTGGGAGTGTGATCTAAAGCACCCCTCCACTCAACTCACGGTACACCTGGCATAGCCAGCATCATGGTTTTGGCTTGACAATCAAGAATACCATAATGGGGCGACAACCAGTCCATGCCTAAGATAACATCAAAATCTACCATGCTAAGCAACAATATATCGGCTCTGGTCTCAAAACCACTAAGAGAAACCAAGCACGATTGATAAACACGGTCCACAATAAGAGAATCTCCCATATGAGTAGAAACATAAACAAGGAAGCTTAAAAAAACCCGAGATACAACCAAATGCGGGGTAAAATAAGAAGACACATAAAAATAGGTGGAGCCTGGATCGAATAAAACTGATGCATCTCTATGACAAACCAGTACAATACCTATAAAGATAGAATCGGAGGCAACAACCTCGGTACGGGCAGGAAGGGCATAATATTTGGCCTGTCCTCCCTCTCATGGGCCACCTCTACCTCCCTGACATCCACCTCTAGCTGGATGAGCTGGTGGGGTAACAACTGGTGCTGTAACCATAACTTGAGAACTCTATGGGGCATGCTGTGGTTAAGAAGTCTATGGAGGTGCACCCCTCCTAAGTCTAGGGCAATCCCTCACCATATGGCATGTGTCACCACGCTCAAAACAAGCTCTAGGAGGATGAAAAGGCTGTGACTGGCTCGGGCTCGGTCTCCTGGACTGACCGCTAAAAGCACCCCGCGCAGGAGGCGTACTAGATACTGGAGGTGCATAATAAGGCTCCAGAGGTCTAGGAGGAGCGGGAAGGCCACTGGCTGCTGGAAAAGCTGAATGAACCGTGTGAATTATATAACCCCTACCATGATGACCTACAGCTGGGGCATGGGCAACAAAATAATGACCCAACTATCGTGAACTCTTGGCCTCCCTCTCCTCTCTATCCTGAACATACATACCCTCTATCCTCCTAGCAATGCTCACCACCTGCTGATAAAAATTATTCATCTCTAACTCACGAGCCATGCTAGACCTGATGCTGGGAATAATCCCCTCAATAAATCGGCGAACCCTCTCATGAACTGTACAAACCAAGGCTGGTGCATCTCTAGCCAAGCTAGTGTAACAGATAGAACACTCCAAGACAATCATAGTACCCTGGAACAAATACTCAAACTCTGTGCACCATGCGTCCTTGAGGCTTTGAAGAACATACTCTCTTAGGAACATATCTGAAAACTGAGTCCAATTCAGGTAAGCTGCCTCATCTGGACTGTCTAACTTATAAGTACGGCTGTCTAACTTATAAGTACGCCACCACTCATAGGCGGCTCATCAAAGATCGAAAGTATTAAAGGAAACACCGCTCAAACCTGATATACCCATGGTACGAATAATACGGTAGCACTCATCTAGAAATCCTAGAGTATCATGTGACACTAAACCACTAAATACAGGAGGCTTGTACTTCTTGAACCTCTCAAGCCTCCGCAGCTAATCCTTGTAAGCTGATACCTTGTCCTCAGGCTGATCTGAGGCTACAGTCTATACAAGAATAATCTATGGAACCTGATCAACATGCACCCGCTGCTTAGAAGTGTGGGTAGCGGGAGTTTGTGCTTCTTTTCCAGCTTAAGACGTGGCTGCAGCAAGGGGAAGCAACCCTATCTGAGCCAGAGCGGTGTACATGCTCATGAACTGTGCTAGAGTCTCTTGAAGTGTTGGAGTAGTAGTAGTAGTAGGCGTATCAGGTGCCTGTGCTCTGGCTGGAACTGCTAGTGGCTCCTTAGTGGTAGCTCATATGGGTGCTCTGGCTGCACCACGTGTGCGTCCTTGACCTCTACCCTGACCCCAACCTTTGACGGCTCCAGTAAGGAGAGCGGGTGCCTGATCATCTCTGGTAGCACGTGTCCTCACCATCTGTGAGAGAATAGAAGAAAAAAGTTTAGAACTGTGGTATCAGAAATCTCGCACGACAAGGAAATCAAATGAAGTGGAATTTTCCTAATAGTTACACAGCCTCTCGTAGATAAGTACAGACGTCTCTGTACCGATCCATGAGATTCTAATAAACCGGCTTGTGATTCATGACTCCTACGAACCTAGAGCGCTGATACCAACTTATCATGACCCCAGTTTGCCCTCCATGAACTATCGTGACAGCACCATGCCTCTACGACTAGGTAAGCCTAAAAATTGCAGAAAAAGGAAAAATAATAGATAAAATTGATAAAACTGCAGGATAACTTAACGGGAAGTTTTGGATGCCGCTCGGTGTATACAAATATCAATCTCAAACATGACAATTTCCCAATTTCCCAAAACCAAAAAACCCATGAATCACAAGCTAAGGATACTAAATTGTGTTCTAACTATATAATGTCTAAATTAAAATAAGTACAAATGGGCTAAAACTATAAAAGAGAATTGAAAGGGACTCCTCGGTCTGCGGATGCGGGAAATATACCTCGAAATCTCTTGAGAATCACCTCACCTCAAGGGTAGTAGGGATAAGTCAAAGTGCCTGTATCTGCACACGAAAAACATGTGCAGGAAAGAGCATGAGTGCACCACAACGGTACCCAGAAAGTGCCCAACCTAACCTCAGTCGAGTAGTGACGAGGAAGTTCAGGGCACTACCGGTCATATACAATAATACATAAGGAAAAGAAACAATATTAAGTACAAAGGGTAATAAGAATAGCAACAACTATAATTTAAAAAATAATAACAGAAGGAATACAGCTCAACAAAGAGATAACAATCGGGGTTCTCCCAGGATACCATCCTGTAGTTCCAAATATAAATATACTGTGGATCTCCCGGGATACCGTCCCGTAGTCCAACTCATAGTGCAAACGGATCTACCAGAATTCTGATCTATAGTCCCAAATGTAAATACCCAGTACTGGGGGAGTCTACCGGGTGCAGTCCCGTAGTTCCAATTTAAAAGTGCAGGGGGATCTCCCAGAATACAAATCTATAGACTCAAAGTAAACATGTAGGGAGATCTCCGGGGATACTGTCCCATAGTCCCAAAGTAAACACACAACAGTAACACGAAGAATATTCAATTCAGTCATAATTACATACCAAGGTAAACAAGTATTTCTAACCTAGCATGGTGTACAGAATTCAAATAAAGCAGTTTTATCAAGTATGGCAATTAAGTCAATTAGACATGCTTCTCTAAGATAACAGTAGGAATAAATTGCAGGTAGCATAAATTGGAAAGAAAACTCAGTTATAGTTCGTAATGAAAAAATGATTTTCAACAATTAGCACATATACGCACTCGTCACCTTAGGTACAAGCCATATCCTATATCAACAATACAAAAATCCTAAGGGGAGTTCACCCACACAAGGTTAGGCAAGCTACTTACCTCGAACCAGCTCAATCAACTCAAAACCACATTCTTTCCACGAGATTCCGACTCCAAATGTCCCAAATCTATTCAAAGTAAATGCATAATGTAAATAATACTTCAAGTAACTTATCCAACTAATTAACTAATACAAGAAATTAAGAAAAATGACCAAATGCAGCCTCGGGCCCATATCTCGAAATCGGGTAAAATTTACAAATTCAGAATCTTGACACTCTAACAAGTTAAATCATACCAATGGTACCAAAATCGGACCTCAAATGGTCCCTCAAATCACCACTCAAAGCTCTCCAATTAACCAAGCCCTAACCCCCAATTTACCACTGTTTTCTCTCTTAAATTTCATGCTAACAATGATAAAAATCACCATTATAATGATCTTAGGAACCAAGGATGTTACCTCAATGAATCTTTCTGAAAATCTCTCTTGATATTGCTCCCAAAAGCTTCTTGCGGCTTGAAATGTTATGAAAAATAGCCCAAATTCGTGAAGGGCGAAATATATATGTTCTGACCAGAAAAAACATAATTTGCGGTCCAATTATTGCACATGTGGACCCGCAGCTGCGGTCCTAGGTGTGCATCTATGGTTCTTTACTTATCCACCAGCCACCGCACATGTGATGACCTTCTCGCACCTGCGCCTTTGCAGATATGGCCAAACATCCACATATGCGGCTCCAACCTTTCTTCCCTTTGGCCGCATCTGCGGCTTTTCTTTCGCTTATGTATGATCGCACCTGCGGTCCCCAAGCCACAGGTGTGGTTATGATAGCAAACTGAGCAGCTTGAGCTGCAAATTCCCAACTCCAAATTTCCCGTTAACCATCCGAAATTACCCCGAGTCCCCCGGGACCTCAACCATATGCACGAACAAGTGATATACCAATATCCAAACTTATACAAATCTTCAAAACACCTCAAACAACATCGAATCAAGCAAATAACATCGGATTCAAGCCTAAGGTTCCAAGAATCTTCCCAATTCCGCTTTTGATCAAAATGCTTATCGAACATCGTCTGAATGACCTAAAATTTTTCACACATGTGACATTTGACACAATGAACCTATTGAAAATTCTGAAATTCCATTCCAATCCCGATATCAAAATCTCACTATAGAACCGAAAACTTCAAAAATTCAACTTTCAGCATTTCAAGCCTAATTAAGCTACGGACCTCCAAAACTCAATCCGAACATGCTCCTAAACCCAAAATGCCAATGGAGCTTACAGAACCATTGGAATTGCATTACGAGGCTATCTTCACTCTACTCTGACTATGGTCCAAACTCTAAAACTTAAGCTCTCTTTTAGGGAGTTAGTGTCCCAAAACACTCTGGAATTCAAAACAAAACATCCCGGCAAATAAAAATAGAAGAAACAACCACGGGGACTGCAGTTAATAGGGGATCGAGGCCTAAATTCATAAAACGACCGGCCGGGTTGTTACAAGAGATGAGTGAGTTCGAGAAGTACCCCAAATGATAATCGTTCTAGGAAAGAGGTTTACCATGATTGCAGGCCTCCCATCGACCCTTTAATAATTCCATCCAAGCATGCTCGTAGTACGATCTCTTCGAAACGAGGCTCTCGACCCATTGCTTGAAATCGGGGTTTACCTCCGGCGCCTGGGCCGCAACCGTAATTCCAAAAAATATAGATGAAGAAAGAAAAAAATAAGTAAAACAACAAAATTAAAAAGGCAAAGTACTACTCACGAGTCATGCTCCACTTCTTAGGGAATGACATGTCTTCAGTAGGGATTAGGTCCGAAGTCCCTGTTCAGACAAATCAGCCTATCCAACATCGATCGCGACGAACAAGCTTGATCAACCTTCCTCGATAAAGTTGGGGATGTAAAGGTGCATAAGGTGATCGAGGGTGAAAGGACATCCCTCTATTTTGCTCATGAAGAATCAGAGGAGGGTCACTGCTCTCCAGAAGAAAGGATGGATCTAACCAAGTATCACGTCATACCGCTTGCGGAAGAGGACGATGATAAGGTCTAAGGAAGCCAACGTAAAAGGGTAAGTGTAAACACTTAGGAACCCTCCACATGGGTAGCAATTGACTCATCAGGCAAGGGCACCATGACATATTTATCGACCCAGTGGCACTCCTTTCTAACTTTGTCAAGAAGATCGACGGTTATCGTACATATGCACCTGAACATCGGTTCATATCGACTGGGTACTGAGGAGGTTTTTTCAACCCTAATATTAGCGACAATAGGGTACCCTCCCGGAACAAAATCCTCAAGCGGATGTTCCGCCGTTGCTCTATCACTGGCGGGCCTTGAAGAAGAGGCGGCCTCCTTTTGTGGTATGATTTTAGAAGTTTATGCCATTGTAAAGTAGAAGAGAAGATAATTAGGTTGATGTGCGATTTTCTTAAGATTCAAGATATTTTGGAGCGAGAGTTGCAAAGCAAAGAGATTTTTGAAGAGAAGCAACAATGAGGGAAATTTCGAGCGTAAAGTTTAAGGGGAAGAAGATGGTGGTACATATAACTTACTGGTGGCTGTTCAAATCGAATGATAGACTACCAGCACCTGATATGCATTTAATGCCTTGGTAACCGAACCGACGGGACGTTTCAGTACCCATTTGTCACTGAAGTCATAATCGGCGTCGTCACTTGCATCATGGCATATCGAGATGGGATTAGATACATTCATATCATTTCTCGTCATCTTCTCTAGGAGAAACAAGGAGACTATCTATATACGGTCAAATTCAGGCTTACCCCTTTTTATGACTGATTGTGATAAGAATGTGATGAGACAAAGTTCAACCTCGTACTATATCGAACCATGATGCAAAGTTATGTTGCCGAGCTCGTGACCCTGAGGCCGATTAAGATCGAGATCGACAAAGATCGGGACTAGACAAAATAAATATCAATGGAAGTTTACTGGGTCAAATAATATAAAGTCAAAATATCCGTGATCGGGTGAAGATCATGGCGCAGATCGCGACAAATATCAAGAAGATGCCGATTAATTGGCCAATCATGAAATTTCTTACCTCGTATAGTATTGTACTTTGAGTACGACTCTCGTACTATATAAAGGGGAGTCTAATCATTTGTAAAGGTGAACCTATTTGACTGGGCATGGAGTTTAAGAAAAAATAAAGACTTTTTCAATTTGTGGTCCTGAATAAGTCAAAAAGGGGCCCAGAGTATTTGTGTGGTTATAAAAACAATCTTTTACTAAAAGGATTGAGCCGAATACAACAAATATTCTATTGCATATATTTTGACTAAGTATATACTTACCTAGATATACAAGATTTGAAATACAAAATCTAGAAAAGCTTCTCATTAAGGGTAGAATTGGAATTTTAATCTAAATTGTTTCCAAATTTAGAAAGGAGTCATTCTTTTTTGGAATGGATCAAAAAGGAAATAGGTTCACATAAAATGAAACGGAGGGAGTATACTGTTATTCTCTCGTTATCATTGTCTTATTATTATGTTCTTAAGCAAATTGATACTTATTTGGTTCAAGGGTGCCTGAACTGGAGGGCCAAGGCTGTCCAATTTGTGTGGTTTGTATTTTTTCTTTAATTTTCTATTTCAATACTAGTTTATTCTTCTCAATTTGTATCAAGTTATATCATGTGTCCTTAAAACCACATATAAATTTAATTGTTATCTGATTTTAGGGTAAACAATATCGTTTTATATTGTATCGTATCGCATAGTATTGTATTTTATTGTACTTGATCGTTTTGGTTAGAATATATTGTTGCCGTCGTTTCATGATGTCATGCACCCACAATTTGAAGAATAAGCATGCAATATTATAAAAGGGACGAGGTAATATTATTATATAAAAAGGTAGGGTAAAGGATAAAATTGAACTATTTAATAATAAAAATGGCAAGATGAGAGAAAAAAATAACAAAATGACGCGACCACACCAAATCCGTCGTTCGATAACATGACACTTTTCGTCGTTATGTAATAATGGGTTTAAACGATACGATACATTAAAGTTTAAGCAATAATTAAAACAAATATGGTATTTAAAGTAACAATACGATACAATACAATATGTAGCAACCATCCAAAAAGCTGTTAACATAAAAGATCAAATATTAAAAATGCATAATTATATAAAAAAAGAAATAATACGTAAACTAAGTAGCATATGGAGTACATGGTTCTTTGCGAGCAATATCAACATCTGAAGCGGAAAACAAATGAATAAATTACATTAACAAGATCATATTCATAAAACGCTACTGAAATACTCTAATGTAATTGTCCTCGATGACTTTTCCAATTATTGTTCCCAAATTTCTCACCAGAATATTGTACCCTAATACTTCATAAACGGTGAAAAAGGTTCCGTGACATAGTTAATTACATATCCTTATTAGTCTAAGCGAATATCAAAACAAGATTGCCGATTTAGATTTAGTGAATCGCAATATTAAGTTTACAATTTTTTCAGAACAAGTGAATCTCAAAATGAAGATGCTTCAAGGATCATTTGTACTAGCTAGACTAGGTGCACTTTCTAATTGAGAGGCGTGGGTGTCGAACGTGAGCCAGCTTATATGAACCTTTTACGAAAACGAAATTCCCAGGGAGTGACAGGACCTCACATCCTCCCGGGCGCACATTAACGCATTGTTAATCCCTTCTTTCATTCAAACTCATTTCAAATAAAACATATATTTATGAGTAGATGTGTATCAACCAAAGTTATACTGACGATGTCGGGCCAAAGCCAATAGGATGATCCGAACCAACGTCGCTCTCGGGCTGGACCACTGATATGTCCCCGATGGTGATTGCCAAAACAACAAAATAGCTCCCTCTGCGCTGCCCGCTCAAGCTCAGGCTAATTCTTCGAGCAACACAGGGCACAGACACTTTGTATAGATAACGGTGAATACGTCGCCCAGGATGCAATTCTGATCCTGCTCCTCCAAAAGTGTAAAAACCCATGATAGATGCAAGGCCAAAGTATCTAGCTACAAGTGACCGGAGGAGATCACTCGCCTTATGCCCATGATCGGCGTTGCCCTCAAATGAGGTCAAAAGGTAAGGATAATCACGTCCTCGGCCAGGCTTGGCCGGATAAGGAATATGACTGTCACGGGGCTTACTCCCCGGAACGCAGCTTCCTCTTATTATCTCCTTTCCTTTCCTATTGCTAATCTATTGTCGGCTGAGTCATTCAGTAGCACTGGACCCCGCTCGAGGATCCGCGGCCAGCACGGGGCCCGTCGGGCGTTCTTTCCTCGATCAGGTTTCTAACATAAAGAAGGTTCTGCTAATAAGATTATTAGCACAGTTGCATATCCCTGGGGAAGGGACCCGACAAGTCCATGGTGTCCCCCTCTCCTGAAATTTTCCAATATGGAATGGTACAATGAAAAACCTCTCCATCAAATGCGTCCCGAAACACTCGGAGACTTAAACAATTCAGCACCCCCGCGACCCCAGGGTCAGGACTCCGAGCTCATGAAGCCCTCGTGATATGGCTCCAAATCTACAAAAGGCGATATTCAAGCCTAAAACTAATTTGATATACTCGGAGACTCAACGTGAGTTATTCAAAACTTGCACAACCCAGGGTCGAAACGCCGGGTTCACCAAGCCTCGAAAAATAACTCCAGGCTCATCAACCCCCCAAAAACAACTCCGAGCTCACGAGGCATTTTCTTCAAGCAAACTCGATAACTCGGAGACTGTCTCCAATCGCCATGCACTGGAAAATCCGAAATTGTAAGACCCTAAGGGGCAGCCTCGGCAAAACCAGATCTATTCTCCATACACTGTAAGACGACAATAGGCATGTAATACTATAAGACCTCAACAGGAATGAAAAATCCCGCAGTTTAGGCTGTATGTCACATTTGTAAGAACCCATAAAGGGCATAAACTCGGTTTAGACACCTAAAATTGCTTCTTGGGATAAAAAATGGCCCTAGCAAAACGCACATGACTCCGGTCGAAACAACTGCTACAACCCAAAAAATATGACTCGGGGACGCCCGACTGTTGCTAAAAAATCCTTTGAATCTACTTTTTGAAATTACCGGTTAAGCACAGTCTTCCCTCAATAGGTGAAAAATGATTCCCGACCACGTCGGCTCCAAAATTTCAAAAGCGTCGATCTACTCGACCTATGGGCTATGAACCTACCGATGTGCTCAAAACATCACTGACTATGACTTGAAATCGAGGTTCTTTTAGAACCTATGACGGGTCAGGTGAAATAACAAATAAGACCTTAAATAGAGGAAACAAAGCCTACAAAGAGACTCCGGGCCTCACATCAAATAGCGTAAGTGCCATTGTTACCGGCTAAGCAAAGCCTCCGGGCCTCATATCAGAAGGTCCCTACGACCGAACTGTGTAAGTGCCAATGTCGCAGGGTAAACAAAGCCTCCGGGCCTCACTTCGAAAGTTCTCTATGACCATGCAGTGTAATAGCCATTGTCGCTTGCTTGAAAATTGACAACTTGAGGATTAATTTGAGCTCGAATCATAACCCGATTTGGAGATCGGATCCATAATATTTAAATTAATCAAAGCCACCGAGCCTCATATCGAAAGGTCTCTATGACCAAACAGTGTAAGTGCCATTGTCGCCGGCTAAGCAACCCTCCGGGCCTTATGTCAAAAGGTCTCCAACACCAAACAATGTAAGTGCCATTTTCACCGGTTAAGCAAGACTTCGGGCCTTATACTAAAAGGTCTCAATGACCAAGCAACAGAAAGGCCATCATCATTGGCCGAGAGCTCAAATGAGATTCAAGGGTCGATTACAACTCGAGTTGCAACACGACTCGAAGACTAGACCCAAAAATCACAATACTATCTAAAGCGTGACATTAATGATGCTTTGTCCAACCGGAACCTCCGGAAAGATCAAAGGGTCAATTACAGCTCGAATCGCAACACGACTCGGAGACTGGACCTAAAAAATTGCTGAATGCCCAAGGGCAGAAAATGAAAGACTTTATAACCAGCCTAAATGGGTTTGAGGGTAAAATAAGCTCGAGTCTGGATCCCGACTCGGAGATTGAACCCGAGGGAAATTCAATCACAATACGCCTAAAAACACAACCCAAATGACGCTATCAACGGACGTGGCAAATCTCTAGGCCGCATGCCCGCAAAATTGCTTCGGTCTAGGAGCACAAAGGGTCATCACCCTCCGCCCCTGCATGCATGAAAATGCTAGAAGGATGACAAAAGATCGAGCCGTAGCACTACTCAGGGACCAGTTCCACAAACCGGTCTACACGATTGAGAGTGACGACGGAAAAAAAGCACGCTCTGTGCGCACCAAAAACCAAGTTACAAAATGGTAGAATCTACATTTTGCACCAAAGGGCTACAACCCATCAAGATCGCCCTCTGCAACTCCCATAAGGAGTGATCGAGCGTTGTGCCCATCCATTCTTGCTTGAGCCAATTCCTCCCAGATAATGAAGCCTCTCGCTCCAACTTTCACTAACACTTCTCTCCGGGATTGGCAGCGAACATATTCCTCGATCCTCTTCTCACGATCAAGGGCTTGCCTCAACTCAGATTGAGTGTCAGCAACCTCCTTTATACAAATTGCCATCACGCGATCCTCCCTGGTTCGGCTCAGCGCCGCTTCTGCCCGGGCATCAATTATCTCAGCCCTGACCTTCGAGAGGTCAAACTCCAGTATCTCGATCATATCCACTTGAACCTTGGCGTTACTACGGGAAAAGTTAAGATGGGCCTCGAAGGTAAGGATCTTGGCTGTGGCACTCATCTCCTCCAAGGCTTGAGCCCTCACTTAGACCCTTAACTCGTCGCAAGCTGCCCTGACATGGTTCACATCGTCTTTAAGGTACTCCTTAGCCTCTGTCTTTTTCTGAAGCTAATATGGCAAGAAGAAGTTAGCCTTAAAATTAAAAAGAAGCAAAGAACACACTATAGAAAGTTACCTACTCCATCAAATAACTCTCATAGTTTTAGCTCTGATATGCCTCATATCGCCAATGCTGCAGCTCAACTTCTTTCTCCTTGCAAAGGAGCCTAAGGGATTCTTTCTCATCCCGAATCCTCTGGAAGTTGGCCTTTTGACAAGACATCTTGGACTTAAGTCTATCACAGGACTATGCAGGGAAGATTTAATAAGAGGAGGAAGATGCAGGATATGAAAGAAATATGCACTAACTCACCGCGAAGTGAAGATGGCAGATTTCCTCCAGATCAGAACACGCTCCTAATAGTACTGCTCCTACAACCCCGGAAGAACCGGCCTCGGGCATAACATGCTCACTCGAGGGAGCCGTTTACCAAGAAATAGGCACCCCAGGGACAACCTACTCGGGTGTTGCCCCGTCTTCAGAAACACGAGCCCGACCAGCGCCACTAAAAGCTCCTTCATGTGATAGGTCCCGAAATCTCTCGCTGCGATCGTCTCTCGGCTCAGAGGCCGACGACTGCATCTCCTTTTCGGTAAAGCGCTGCCTCACCCCGAGGAACTGCCCGATATCTACAAAAATAGCGAATCCAGTGTAAATAAGATGGGAAAATGCCACCTCGAGTACATATCAGCAGGAGAAAAGCAACATACGCACGTACATTGATGGTCCACTGCCCACCTGATGTAAGAAATAGCTCGCCACCCATGTTTGTCGCAATAGGAATGGGTCACCAGCCTCCAAACCTAGTAGGGCAAACCATGAACCTGGCCTGGCATCGAGGAAGTTGCTGCAAGAAGGGAAATAACACTGATTACTTAGCCGATGTTTTCCATGAACAAATATGAAGGAACGGCAAAGTGCCTCACTTATGCGCATAATTCCACCAAACCAACTAGCCCACTCTCGATCTCCACCTTCATCATCATCAACAACGAAGGGCATGGGCGAGCGACCCTTCAAGGTTAGCAGTCCTCGATGGTGGAAAGGCCGATACAGCCTGATGAGGTGGTTGAGTAGGAATTCAAGTCCAGCTTTTTCCGCAAAGAATCTCATCATCAGCACCGTTCACCAAAATGACGAATGAATCTGCACCAAGGCAACCCGTTACTTCAAGCAAAAATCGAGCATGACCTTATCAAGAAGGCCAAATGCCAAGGGGTGTAGGTACACGCTCAAGAACCCATCAGCAGAGTCCTTGATGCCTTCACTAGGGAAAATAACCCGCTGTGTCATCCCCTCGCTCCACCCCCAGTATCGCCTCGCCATCTCTAGGTGTTCCTCTCTTACTATGGACACCGACGCTAGAGTGAAATCCTTCAACTCTCCAATGCCGGGAACAACATTCTCTGCCCTTCCCCCTAGTTCTGAAGTTGTCACCATGACTGAAGCAGTACTAACATAATAAAGCAAAGAAGCACAGGCGCTTTTTGCACTTTAAAAGATAGGGAGCCCTATGCCAAAATGGAAGAACAGATGCCCAAAAATAGTGAAGTCTCACAAAAAGGGCCTAAGGTACCCCTCTTATATACAAAAGGCAATGACAAAGTCACCTACTAGATGTAAGCTCCAAGAAACCAATGGCCTCGATACGGATCGACGAGTCAATACCTGACCCATGAAACTTCCTCCGACAGACAACTAAGCTCGAGGATCCACGCGAGTTATCTCCATGTCCAAGCAGCGTTTCACATCTGGAACCTCTGGCACCAAGAAGTAGGGTCATGATGAGATCCATAGCACAAATGCCAAATGTGAGGTACGCGTCCGGGTTCGTGTTCCCCACTCTAGAGGAACAAACCCCAGAAGCTCTGATCTTCAAAAATTACACGAGGCCCCAAAGAAGAACCTTGAACATAGGCAAGCTCCTCAAGCAGAAGCCAACCTTAAACTTTCTGAAAGAATCATTCCACATCTAGATCAACAAGACCCACCGAGGCATCCAAGGATGAACTTCACTCGGGGTATTGTTCCCGAAGGCCCCGAAGTTTGATGCAAGATCTCCAAACAAACTAGCAGGTTACGACAACTCAAGATTATCGTGTTGGTACCCCATCAAGCCAAAGTACCACAAAAAAGAAAGCGAGGGAGAGCCTTGCCAATCAGTCGGAGACCAGAACGAGCTATCACAACAAGCTATGAAGGCCCATAAGCAATAGAGCAAAATCAAAAGCAGAGGTTAATAAAGTTCATTTCTCATTTTTGATGTTTTTAAGAATAATAGTCCCCGAGGGGTCATATTGTTCGATTACAAAGCCCCGGAGGCTCATCAGATATGAAATACAAATGCCTACAAAGGTTTCCAACATAGATAAGACAGAAGGGGATACATGAAGAAATGACCTAAGACCTACTCTAACCTCGAGGGCATGCCTGCAATAGTTTCATCCCCGTCCCTCAACATAGCACTTCAGGGATGAAGACAAAAAAGAAGGTGAATGGAGCAGGAATGGATGAAAAATGCAATAGCTCTCCGAAGCTCGAGGACCCTCATTGGCAAAGGGAATGTTGGAGAGACGATGGGCCGAACAATCCTCGGTCCCACTTGTACGAATGCTTCAAATACTCTTCTTCGAGCATCGAGCCATGCAAAGCTCCCGGATTGGGGCGGAGTTCCATGTCTAGCTGGGGTATGAAGGTGAGCAGCGGTGAAAATTTCAAGCCCCCTATTGAGCAACGGTGCATCATGAGAATAGCCATCTACGCAAAGGTGAAACTAACTCTCCACCCATCGCCATCTCGAGCCAATGGTAGCAGCGGCGGCCAACGTACCAACGCGCACAGCGATATCAGAACAATATGTTTATGTTCAATAGAGGAAGAACCTGGTAGAAGGCCTCGACGTGGCCTGGAAGATCTACTCCAAACAGCCTCATGATAGATAGCTCCCATCATGGTAATCAAAGGCAAAAGAAGATGATGGGAAGGAAGAAGCAAGACATGCTAGCAGAAGTGTTGAGATGAAAGATGAAATGCCACAAAATGCCCTCATTTATAGGGGAAACGACATGGTCATCGATGCTCTAAAATATTGGCCGACAGGTGTAATTACTACCTTCTCAAAAAACAAATCGACGGCAGCACTTTTTCCTCGAGGAGCAGAAACGACAAGACATCGAGCAGAAATATATGAGACACACCATCTGTCATAGAAGATTGTGTCGTGCTTTGAATTTCCATTATAGAATCACCAAAAGGAGCTCGAGGATTTGAGTGTCAGAACCATTTTGCACCACGTCGTTATGAGAAACACGGAGACTATTTGTACGCGGTAAAATCAGAAGACTTAATTTTTGCTATCAAGAAAATTTCG
Organism: Nicotiana glauca; assembly: GCA_026770625.1. Lineage (NCBI taxonomy): Eukaryota > Viridiplantae > Streptophyta > Magnoliopsida > Solanales > Solanaceae > Nicotiana > Nicotiana glauca. The sequence continues at coordinate 53,507 of MU789379.1, forward strand.
GAAGCCTTCCCCGAGAACCCAAGGGTGGAAGGCCACGATCGAGTTATCAGCCTCAAGGCTCATCGTGGTCCGAATAGAAAGAAGTAAGGCCCGAGGTCAGGATAAGAAAGGAAATCTCCTAAGCGCATGGCTACACTTGACATGTCTGGCCTATCTACGAGCCTGCTGAGTGGACTTGCGTCAGGCCGTCCCATCTTTGTACCCTCGCCATACAAATTCATGTTCCTCACATAGACCACGTGTCCAAACCAAGCACCAAATCTGCATGCCTATGCACATAGGGACCAAAGTAACATGGGAAATTGCCTGACTCAAAAGGGACGAATCCATATCCAAGCATTGGTTATTTCACAATTAACTAGAAATAATCCATAATAAATATCCACTAATAGGGTACTTAGTGCCAAAATCCTCAACCTTTCTCAATATCCAACTCTGCAACTCATTCATATGCCTGTGAAATAATATATAAGAAGCACCAGAACATAACTATAGAATACAGATAAAAGCTTACATGGCTAAAAGATGGTTATAACTATTCAAGTAATTCAATTTACAATAATAAATTAATAAGCTATTTCAACATTTAAAATCTAGTCATAACATTTAACATGGGTTAATCAAGTTATTTAGCACCAAATCATGAGTTAAATTGTCATGACTCAAAATCCAACTAGTTGTGTTGGCACCTTACCCAACCCGCTAGGTAAGACAATCAACAAATATCCAATTCCAATGAAATTTAATAAGAAAAATAAGTAAAAGAAAATATTTAAATTGTCACGACCCAAACCGAAGGGCCATTATGGGCACCCGGTGCCTTACTCAACCGAGTACCAACGTAACATATCTTTCTTATCGTACTATCATTGGTAAATGGGCCAAATGTTTAGTCATGGGCTAACCAGAATGAACATAAGGTAATACTCAATATAGGACGACCCAACCTGATATAAAAACTTATACATGTAACATATGGGCCTATAAGACCGACATGACCATTTGTAAACTCAAAAGATAGGCCGATAAGGACATACAAGTATCAATATTCATGACATCTATCGACAAGCCTCTAAGACTACATAAATTTCATAAAGGCCAGGATAATTCCCCGCCTAACCAATCAATACATGAAAAAATAAGCAACTCCGGAGCAAATAAAGCGCACTAACACCTCTCCTATGAGCTGATAGCCTACTTGGAGGACTCTCAACCTTTTTATTGGGACCTGCAGGCATGGACACAACATCCCCAGGGAAAAGGGAAGTCAGTATGAATAATCTACCGAGTATGTAAGAAATACAAATAGGTAAATAATTAACATAAGAGAAATATGGAGTAAAAAACTCAACATGTATGTCTGAATAGCTCTGTGAATAATTTAATATTTGTAATGCCATGCATATGCATACAAATTTCATACCAAGCATTTGTATATGCATGCATAACATCATCAAGCCTCTGAGGGTATCCCATCATATCATCTCGGCTACTGTGGGAAAATCATCAACGTATTCTAGCTGATCAGGTGGTAGTCCATTTATATTGCCATAACCGTTTTTCATAGCCCATATACACACACACATATATAATGCCATATAGTCATGGGTCAATTTACATATATAAATGAATGCGATGCATGAGAAGTACGTTTGTTTACCGTGAAAATGGTAATAATAATTAAATTTGATTATGAGTTTCTAAAAATACGTGATCTATTTTTATTCTAGTTGTTAAGCAACGAATTATAATAAAAAGGTTAGAAAAAAAATTACAGCTTAGAGACAGTATTATAATCGAACCAAATAATTTGAGATCGGGGCCATGAGCTGCCGTATATGAGGCCTCGGGTTCGAGTTGGGTGACTGGCTTAGAGTGATCGAGGGATTACTAACACTTTATGAGAGCTACGATGACGGGATTTATGATCAACAACAAGCAATAAATGATGAATAATAAATAGAACACAATGGATACAAGCAATACATAGAAGTAATGGGATCAAGAGAATGTGTTAAAGAGTAGAGAGAATGTTCTTGTGTATTTCTTAATATTGAATATCTCATCCCCTACAAAATGAAAAGGATCCCCTTTATATATGAGGGAGAAACATAACATAGTACAAATGCATTTATTACAAAGTAAGATAGCTAGCACAACTACCTAGCAACATGGTGCAGACTGGTACTATTTCTGCAGGTTATGTCAGTTCGGACTACGAGCCTAGGGAACTTCCCACTTACCTTTGATTACCACCAACTCGTGCTACGTCAAAGTCGAGTGTGAAGAGCCTTCGAGTTCGAAGACTCGAACTACAACACCCGAATAAAAATCGGTAAATAATTTACTATAATTGGTAAGTTATAGCCTACTTGGAGGACTCTCAACCTTTTTATTGGGACCTGCAGGCATGAACACAACATCACTAGGCAAAAGGGAAGTCAGTATGAATAATGTACCGAGTATGTAAGGAGTAAAAATTGGTAACTAATAGACATAAGAGAAAAATGGAGTAAAAAACTCAGCATATATGTCTGAATAGCTCTATGAATAATTTAATATTTATAATGCAATGCATATGCGTACAAATGTCATACCAAGCATATGTATATGCATTCATAACATCATCAAGCCTCTGAGGGCATCCCATCATATGATCTCGGCTACTGTGGGCAATTTATTAACGTATACCAGCTGATCAGGTGGTGGTCCATTTATATCATCATAACCTTTCCTCATAACCCATACAGACACATACGCACACACACAGACACTGACACACACACACACACACATATATATATATATAACGCCATGTGGTCATGGGTCAATTTATATGTATAAATGAATGCGATGCATGAGAAGTACGTCTGTTTACCATGAAAATGGTAAGAACAATTAAATTTGATTATGAGGTTCTAAAAATATGTGATCTATTTTTTTCTAGTTGCTAAGCAATGAATGATAAGTAAAAGGTTAGAAATAAAATTACAGCTTAGAGACGGTATGATAATGGAACTAAATAGTTAGAGATCGGGGCTATGAGCTACCGTGTATGAGGCCTCGGGGTCGAGTTGGGTGACTGGCTTAGAGCGATCGAGGGAGGACTAACACTTTATGAGAGCTACGATGAAGGCTCTTTATGATCAACGAAAAGCAATAAATGATGAATAATAAATAGAACACAATGGATACAAGCAATACATAGAGGTTATGAGATCAAGAGAATGTGTTAGAGAGCAGAGAGAATGTTCTTGTGTATTTCTTAATATTGAATAACGCCTACAAAATGACAAGGATCCCCTTTATATATGAGGAAGAAACCTAACATAGTACAAATCCATTTATTACAAATTAAGATAGCTAGCACAACTACCTAGCAACATGATGCAGACTGGTACTATTTCTGCAGGTGATATAAGTTCGGACTACGTGCCTAGTGAACTTCCTGCTTACCCTTGATTACCACCGATTCGTGCTGCATCAAAGTCGAGTGTGAAGAGCCTTTGACTTCGAAGACTTGAGCTACATCCCCTAAACTTCATGGCCTTTTTTGAGGCTAAGGGATAGACTCAATGATGGTGAAAGCGGCCCTCCCGATTTTACCCATATACAGATAATCCCCGTGTTTCTTAAAATAAAAAGATAAGAAAAAATCTTGAATCCCCACCCTTATGGTACTTCCATAATGACGACAGTCATATCTTGCAAAATGATTGACATGATAAAATAAGGTGCTAAAATGTCGCATACACACAACCCTTAAAAGCCTACATACTGATTACAACGGCCGGCTGACTTTTGGCCTCCATCAATGTAAGTGTTGGGCCCCTATAAATACCTCTTCTCGTTCTTTATTGTTCACTGCACCACTAGGGCCTAAAAAAAGTTCCTTCTACCTTCACTTTTGTACTTTCTTTGAAAAATAATTTCTTTTCTCCTCTGAAATATTTTAATAATGGCAAAACTTTTGCCTCTACTTCTCAGGAGAATGTAACTTCTTCCTCTTCGCTTTCATCTAAAGGCAAAGCAGCAACGCCTTCTTGAGTTAGGGAATGCAGTCCAGGATCTTTTACAACGGCTTCCAATTTCAAGGTCGAGAAACCTTATTTGAAGCCGGTGCGTCATGAGCATGTATCTATATATATTATCTCAATAATAGACGTCGAGAGGGTGAGTTATGATTGTCGTTGGGGGGATGCAGTGCTTGTGGAGGCCACTTCTCGGGAGGAGGATATAACAACATACAAAGTTGAATTTCTCAGTGTGTATACCTAAACATTTACCCTTGGGTCGGTGGGGTCATCCTTGCCTCCAATATAGCCTGTGATTCTCAACTTCTGCCAACGGTATCGAGTGACTCTCGGCCAAATTCACCCTTCATTCTGGTGCATTGTTCATATGATCAGGTATTATGTGAGCATTATTGGGGAGATACCCTTCACCCTCGATCACCTGGTCAGGATCTAAAGACATCGTCTCTTCCGTGGGGGCCTGATAAAGGTCTACTTCTGTGCATCAAGGGCCTTTTTACTTGCATTGACGAGGTTGGGAACAGAGGGTGGATGAGCCATTTTGTCCAATTTATGACTTCGAACGTGTTCCTAGTGGAAAGGAGGCTGTCACCTGAAAGGTGGAACATGGAACGTAGGTAGATACGTTATCTTGCATCTCCTTTCTTCTTTCTAGACATATCTTTCCACGTACTTATTTGTTCTGCTAATGCAGTCGTAGTAATTTAACCTAGCGTAGTTACAGACCTCTCAAGTTGGGTGGGTTGGCTGGACACAATTTTCCCGTATGTTGAGCGAGTATAGCGTGATCTGTCCCAAGCTCGATGGGATGCCAAGGATTATGGTGAGCCTTTAATTCCACCGCAGTTGTACTTTTTAATTATTATTGCTATTGATAGTGTCCTTAATCCATGTGCTTTCCTCTTGCATTCGTGTAGGAATTGGGGATGTCCCTTTGATGAAGGAAACATTTTCTAGCAAAGAGGATACCTTGAGAATTGATGAGGGGAAGAAAAGACAAAGGGAACCATCAAATGAACCTTCGAAATCCAAGAAGACCAAAGTTGAAGAAACTAAGGCCAACCAAGAAGACTTAACTCCAAACAGAGAGGAGACTCGAGCTGAAAGCGAGGGGGAAAATTATTTCTTGATGGCGCTCGAAGGGGGGGGGGGGAACTCGATCGATCCTCACAATGGAGAGACGGTGGCTCCCGGCTTAGAGCTTGATGTCATTGTGATCCAACATCGGGCTGGAGAGGCCACTAAGGAAGTGTTGGGTGATGTCCCCGAGCCAGCTGATGGAGAAAATATCCGTTGAGATGAGATGCATTCGGTATGCGGTTAGGAGGAAACCAGTTCTGGGGCCCTGTAGGGACAAGATGCGACTCTGATTGACCCTATTGTTGTTATTGTTGTGAGCGATTCCCCTCAGGGAACAAACATACCTCTTACGGGAATACAAGATGCCCAAAATGAAAAACTTTCTGATGTGGGTGTGACTATTAGAGGCAGACATATTACGTTGGTAAGGACTTTAGCCGCTCCAGAGGGATTCCCCGAGCTTGATACTTTGCTCGTCTTCAATGAGATGACAGGATTTGTAAGCAGGTAGTTTTTGTAAATCTTTCTTGTCGTTTTGATCTTTATCTTTCTAACTTGTCTTTTTCATGGATTCAGGCCAGGGCTCTTTATAATCATACTTTTGCCCGATTTCATGCTGAGGTGGCCCGTCATGAGCGTGAGAAGACTCGTCTAGTTGAACATATACCTAGTTTTCGCTTGCTATTGTTTGAATGTTTGCCAGATCCCAACATTTTGACATGTTTGATCTAAATCGTGAAGTTTGAGAAGGAAGGTGCCCTTATGAGGGAGGAGCTCTGTGACAAAGACTCCAAAGTTCTCGAGCTCTTGAGAGGGATACCCTCTAGGAAAAGATAGCCTTAGTCAGGCACCAACTTCATGAAGTGAGGGCGGATAGTGACAAGTATAGAGGTCTCCTTTCTAAGTTAGTTGCTGCACTATCCGAGATCAAAACTTAAGCTGAGGTGCTTATATCTTTGCAAAAAGAGTATGTGATTATGACAAAACGCTCAATCTAGGAGAGAGCTTGAGGGGGCCGAATTGAAATTTACTCAAGCCATGGAGCATGCTTGGTTAGAATCTCGGAGGAAGACTCTCAAGGATATACACACAGGGGGTATCATTAGTCTATCGAACTCGAGAGGGTGAAGGCTCTAGAGAAGAAAGTTGCTGCTTGTTTGCTTTCAGAGGTGCATCAGATAGTGGGTTAGGAGATGATGAGAATGAAGGCGGAATCCCCTGAGGGGAAGAGGTCGTTGAATGACCTAGAGCTATAGCCAGAATCGTCGGGGCATAACCTCTGGCGGAGCCATCAATGATGTAGGCTCAAATATAGATAAGGGTTCTGTTCGGCTCCTTTCTTGTAAGGGTTTTTGAAGGCCTTATAACATTCCTCTCTGAGCAATATATATAAAACGCTTTTCATTTTTTATCACTTCTTTTCTCCTTTGCCTTTTGGAATAATGTGTGATGTTTTTTGATAATCGATTTGAGATTTCAGACTTAAGGTTAGACCCTTGGGTTTTTTGTTATTGTTAAGCAACTTGTAACATTCAAAGGTCAGTCCCCGAGTGTTCTTAGGGTTAGACATGGCTCTTATACATTGTGTTCGTGCGACCTTTGCTTTTAGTCCTGGCGATAGTGGCTCTTACGCATTGGTTTGGCACGACCTCTTAGTATAAGCCAGTGTTTGAGCTCTAATCCTTTTGCTCTCAGGCATATTTAGTTAACTATTTTGGGTTCTGTCTCCAAGTCATGTATCGATACGAGCTTATTCGACCCTCAAGTTTTTGAATTTAAGGCCGACCCTTAGGCTCTTACGTATTGGGTTAGTACTAGTGCTTCCTCTCGAATAGAGCTCCTCGGAAAAATCCTAGATCATTGGAGAGGAATAAAAAAATAGTAGTTTTTCTATCAAGTACCAGGATGTTTTCTCGTCCCTCAGGAGAATAAAGAGAGAACCTACCTCTACTGGATAAAATGAAAAAGAGAATCTCAGTTTGGAAAATAAAATTGTTGTCATCTGGAGGTCGAGGTCGGTAAGACCTTTTACATGAGCTGGCATTAGTGGCTCTTATGCTTTGGGTCGATGCGACCTCTAATATAGGCTTTATTTTTCACTCGTTAAGGATTTTTATGAAATTGTATTTTCCTGACTTTTGGACGGTTTGATAAAAACCTCTATTGTGAGTCATTTTATGGCAATGATCGAGCACCTCGGGGGGGGGGG